>DWTU01001100.1:0-14171 GCA_018251515.1 Cecropterus confusis
ACCATCTCTACTAATATTATAAATGCGAAAGTAACTCTGTCTGTCCGTCTGTCTGTCTGCTACGATTTAGCGCCTAAACCACAGAACCGATTTTAGTGAAATTTGGTACAGAGATAGAGTTGACCTTGGGAAAGGACATAGGCTACTTTTTATAAATGTTATTTAGTTAAAATTGTTGAAGATATAAATTTCGATTATATTCATTTCATATTAAATTTTTAATGCTAGTGAAACCGCGGGCACAGTTTTTTATATCCTCTAGTACTGTACCCCACATTTTTACCCGCTACTACATAAGAAAATAATAAACACACAGCGTGAAGTTAGTCTATAACCTTCATCAATAAATTGACTATTCAATACAAAAATATTTTTTCAATTCGTACCAGTAGTTCCCGTGATTTGTGCCTTCAACCAAACAAACAAACTCTTCTGTTACAAAATCTGCTTCATAATATTAAGTAGGTATATTGAAGTGGGAAACAAGTATGCCGTACACCTGATGTTGCATGGCCACTGCCGCCCATGAACATCAGTGATTAACTCTAAATAAGATCAGTCTGACCAGAGGTTGGCTACAGATGCGTTGCTACTCCTGAAGACCAAGTTGAAATGCTCGGTTAAGTATGCCTCTGTCACCACATCCTTCAAACCAGAACACAACAGTTCTAAAGACTGCTTTATCAGGCAGAAATAGATGTAGCGGTGGTGCCTTCGGAGTGGATTCACAAAGGGTTCTTTTTCCATACTCTTTAAAGAGAATGAGAGTTTACGTAAAATATGCATTGCTAACCCCGTGGACTTAGAGAGTAAACGCCTAGTTGATAGTCGCTTCCTTACCCCATTGAGGAAAAATGTGCCTCCGAAATTCAACCAAGATGTTTTCCTTTCCAATAATAATATTATAGCTTGCCATCAACGTCAAATTGCAAAGTTCTTACGTTATATCTCACCGTTTGGCCACGAAACAGTTCTTTGACGGCGCAAGCGTCAACATTGAGTGAATTTTAGCACACTTCGGTACAATTTGCAGCGTAATTTCATGGCCACATCAGTCAGGTACAGTATTGACGCATTATTCGACGATTCATTCGTTATTATCGCTTGCATTGTAAAGCGATTGTCGCTTGAATGTTCGTGGTCCTCGGGTTAGTGCTTCATACCGTAAAAAGGCACCGCTCACCGCCAATGAGCGCGGGTGTGTGCTCAGCTGTTCTCTTGGCACCACACTTACTTCTATAAAAGTCCCGGCCGAGAATAACACACGAATTGTTTCTATTATCGTCCTACATAGTTAGTGTCATTGCAATCGGTCATCGTGGTAGTAATGACGAATGCACTATGAGTGTTGCGGTTCTAATTTTAGGATGCGTTTCGTAATTGTATTTTCGTTTTCAATGATGCTTTAGGGTTAGAGTGGTGTTTTTACTCTAAAAGACAAATTTTAAATTGTAAAAAGAGGAAATAAATCAAATCCTAAGGTCTATGACTTCATGGTTATAGATGTCACTACAAAATAGGTGGGAAGTAAAAAGATCTATACAGACCCAGAGCTATGTAAAAATCACGGTTAGAGGAAACTAATCGTATTTGTGTGGGGTTCCGTACCTCGAAAGGGAAAAACGGAACCCTTACAGAATCACTTTGTTGTTCTACCGTCCGTCCGTCCGTCCCTCTATCAAGACCCTTTTTCTTCGAAACGCGTGGAGATGTCAAGCTGAAATTTATATCAAATACTCAAGTCTACTGCACCTATAAGTTGTAAGAAAATCAAACTTCTAAGCCAACGCAATCAAAAGATACAGCCGATTATGCCACAAATTTCGAAACTCGCAAGGGTAACAAAACCTACTGAGTATTTCCCGTGAACTCAGAATTTTGAAATTTGGTACGAAGCCGCGTCTTAAAGCATATATAAAGGAAAAATTTCGAAAACCTTAAGTTTTTAGTTACATTACATACATTTTTTTTAATATTTTTTTTTTTATAAATAATCGTACGAAACCCTTAGTGCGTGATTCCAACACGCACTAGGTTGTTTTTTTAAAACCGGAGTTCAAAATTTATTATTATTATTATTAAAGTATAAATATAGCTAGACCATAGAAGCGCAAAACACTGTTGTTATTAGGAAAATAGATTTTGGTACTGTCGATCCATAAAATGTTCTACCACACTGTGGTTCGACTACAGTTATATTGGTTACTATGCTACGTTATTGCTACACCAGAATTGATTACTAATAATTTGAATATGAATTGCATAATTACGCAAGAGTACGACCAGGATATAGTATGATCAAATTATTATAAAGGTATTTCATTAAAATTTATTGTTTTATTTTTTAAATTAAATCTAAACCAACATGGTTAGAACTACCACGGTGCGACGCGAGCAATCTGACAATTTTTAATGATTTTATTTAATGCTAATTTCAATAAATTCAAAAACACTAACACTTTTAACAAAAATATAACATATACTAAATAACTTTTTGTATGTGTTAAACAATTATTGCTTTTCGATGGAAGTGTGTGGTTATCACTTAGGAGAGGCCTTTGTAGGTTAGGTCTGTCGTCATAATATATGAAATTGCTTACAGATGGGCGGCAGTGGCCGCTTACTATTATGTTGATGAATGAATGATGCTTGATCCTTATTGTAAAAAAATCACGTGTATTCCGGCTACATATGTTTGATATGAAGGTTGTGAGAAGCGCACTCTTCAAATCCGAACATACATAGCCTCAATACCAGAATGCGACAATCTTTAACGCTACCTTTATTAAACAGAAAATCCTACACATACCATTTACAAGTCGTAGAACTCTAACTAAATTATCTCTGCTTGTTTAATTAGTTATACGAGTACTGTGGCGATACGAAGAAGTTCTCGCGTTCAGTGGCAGGGTGTGGTTGCCGGCGCAATTGTATTTGAGGCGACCATCTTAGTCCACGGAAGTAGCAACGCATGTGTGATCGAATTCAGATATAACACCTTTGCTATATGAAGTTTCTTGTGGACGTCTACATGGGAGGCAGTGACCACTTGCATGCTCGTTTTTGACTTCAATCTGATAAAAAGAAAAGAAAAAATTCTAAAATTGTAACTAGTACTCCTACCTAAAAAAGAACTGTATCTAAAAATGTAAACATTAACTAATTGTAAGTGAAGTAATATAATGTTATAGTTTACTATTTACCACTTGACGTAGGTTAAGAATGATTTTGTTAACAACCTTTAGACTGAAGCTATTCACGAGGTAATTAAAGCAAACACGAATGATACAATACTATCGTCAATCCATAAAAAGCCATCGGAACCGCGGGAGATAACGCGCACGAAAATAAACCGACCATTAGTTTCATTGTTTACATCTGCGAAGTGCGCGTCCGCAGCGCTTGCGACACCGTGATGTAACACTAGCCGCTGACACCGGCTTCTATTCTTGACTTCGTATCTCCTATCATTCTTATCACACGGCAACACATGGTAACAAATTATAAGCTAATTGACCGCGTTTTTAAAGGTACTGACATCAGAAAATGAAACTAAGATCAACAGTTACTACAATTACAGGCGAAGTAGTTCTGTTAATATTTGGGAACGAGATATGTCCGCGAAGCTATCAAAATAGTTTGACGAGTCTCCTGATGCGAGTCAGTCATCGCGTCACTGTGTGTATGGCGTAGTATGGCGGTGTGTACTATTTGTAAGAGCGGTCGGCGGGCGGTCGCTCCGGGGGACCGGGTATTAATAGGCGAGCGCAGTCGATGGCTCCTCGAGCAAACGCGGTATTTACGGAAACATGAGTTTCAAGTGAATTATTCACTTGTTGCTGGCTCACTGGGCTCAGGTTCCCGTGGCAACTGGCGCCGCCCGGTGCCGATAAAATTAGAATCACAGCTTTTGGAAGCTGTCTTTACTATTTATGGTAGTGCACGCCGCGACTAATTCTGACGCGTGTGGGGTAACCTCGGCTTCTAAATCCGTATCTACGAGCTTCGGCTGTGCGCCGTCGGCTCTAATGAAATAATTAGCTATGAGTTTTGAAAAGATGTGTAGGTGTCGAATGCTTACATGTTTTGGAAATCTGACCTAGTTTCGGTCAGGTGTGTATTGCATTTAGAATATTAAATGTTATGAATATTTGTAGCGTTGACGGAACTACTCGTCAGCAATCCAGGGGGAGGAAGGGGGTGGGGAGTTTCAATCAAAAACCAAAGTCAACGACTGTATAAAAAGAAATGATGTAATTAAAATAAATAAATTAACCGTTTATTTATTAATTACATTTTGGCGTGAGATCCATAACGATCCCGAGTATAATAAAAATAAAAAAGAAAAATTAAATTTATATAAATTTTACAATAAATTACATTACGATAGATGGCGTTATATTAGATGTTCAGTTCTGTCAGGTATCACTACGTACAACGTACAAAATGCTTGCGTTCCGAACTCGAACCGAGAGCACCACAACACACAGCACTCGCTCGCGCGGCGGCAGCGACGCCCCGTGACGTCACTCGGCGTCAGGCGGCGTCAGGCGGCTGCGGCCGCGCGACGGTCAATGAGATGCTTAGAAGCACTTGCGGTGGACGATGCCGGGGCCGGACTCGTCGTATTCCTCCTTGGAGATCCACATCTGCTGGAAGGTGGACAGGGAAGCCAGGATGGATCCACCGATCCATACGGAGTACTTCCTCTCGGGAGGAGCGATGATCTTGATCTTGATGGTGGAGGGAGCCAGGGCGGTGATCTCCTTCTGCATCCTGTCGGCGATACCGGGGTACATGGTGGTACCACCGGACATGACAGTGTTGGCGTACAGGTCCTTACGGATGTCCACGTCGCACTTCATGATGGAGTTGTAGACGGTCTCGTGGATACCGCAGGATTCCATACCCAGGAAGGAAGGCTGGAACAGAGCCTCTGGGCAACGGAACCTCTCGTTACCGATGGTGATGACCTGACCGTCGGGAAGCTCGTAGGACTTCTCGAGGGAGGTGGAGGCGGCGGCGGTGGCCATTTCCTGCTCGAAGTCGAGGGCGACATAGCACAGCTTCTCCTTGATGTCACGCACGATTTCCCTCTCAGCGGTGGTAGTGAAAGAGTAACCCCTCTCGGTGAGGATCTTCATGAGGTAGTCGGTCAAGTCACGACCAGCCAAGTCCAGACGGAGGATGGCGTGGGGAAGGGCATAACCTTCGTAGATGGGGACGGTGTGGGAGACACCATCACCGGAGTCCAAGACGATACCGGTGGTACGACCGGAGGCGTACAGGGAGAGCACGGCCTGGATGGCGACGTACATCGCGGGGGAGTTGAAGGTCTCAAACATGATCTGGGTCATCTTTTCCCTGTTGGCCTTAGGGTTGAGGGGAGCCTCGGTGAGCAGGACGGGGTGCTCTTCGGGGGCGACGCGCAGCTCGTTGTAGAAGGTGTGGTGCCAGATCTTCTCCATGTCATCCCAGTTGGTGATGATGCCGTGCTCGATGGGGTACTTCAGGGTGAGGATACCTCTCTTGCTCTGGGCCTCGTCACCTACGTAGGAGTCTTTCTGACCCATACCGACCATGACACCCTGGTGGCGCGGGCGACCGACGATGGACGGGAAGACGGCGCGGGGCGCGTCGTCACCGGCGAAACCGGCCTTGCACATGCCGGAGCCATTGTCTACTACGAGCGCAGCAACATCGTCGTCACACATTTTGGCGGTTTGTGTTTGTGTCGGGACGCGCTGGAAGTTGACTCTACGGCAGCGAGACTGCGAGTGCGGCGGAGAGAGGAGTCCCAGGTTTATATAGGCGGCGGTCGCGCACGCGCCGCGCTCCATACATGGCGCGCGTGCGTTCCCTCCCTCGCCGCTACGGCCGCCGTTCCTCCGGGCTCTTCATAACTCTAACTTTACTAAACACTATATTTTATACCCCCACAGGACCTTTACCTCTATAAAATGACCCTTTATTATAATTTTAAACAATTTCAGCCGCCCAAATGTTAGCGTAACGCGGCGCCCGCCTTGGGCCATTTCAGGCGATAGCTTCCGCTCGCTTGGGCGATACAAACGACCAATACTTTTTGATAAATTTTAATCTTACATTAAATTATTGAAACTTTTACTAAAGTTCAAGTACGACCCATAATTAATGTAAATTAATTTGCATTAAAAAAACTACTATAAACAATTTCAAACAGAAATGTCGAGCTTTGTGTTTAACATACGGTGCAAAAAAATGAGTTTAATATTAATTCCAATCAATCATAAATGAACGAGAATGGTAACTCAATTACCGCTTATTAAATTTAGCGCTAATTACGAGTTACCAAACAGTAACGTTATAAATCTATCATGTCTTAATCTGTAGGTCAGTAGAAGTATTCATTATAATTGACTCTCATGAATAAGCAAAAATTATTATGAAAATTGTAAACGTGGGATCATTCCAGTATAAGGCACAGTAGACCTTTTATAATAAAAAGGTTTAAAGACATTCCACACCACGCTGGTCCAGTGTCAGCTGGTATTGTCAGTTTTTTTAATAGAAAGAAGTAGCAATCCCTTAGATTACTACCGCCTATAGACACTTGTGACTAACTCTATATAGAACAGCCCTTCTACATGCATCCGACGAGGTACATGGGCACTCTCAAGGTATAAGATGGTTACCACATATGTTACCAAGCCAGCATCCACACCCTTCCACCGAAACACAGAAGTAGGTGTGACGGTGGTATTTCCTCGGTCCAATCATGCCGGTTTATCACCTTTAAGAAAGTTGCACATATCTTACAGAATATTGTAGGGAAATAGTATAGAACTTACACAAAACACACACTTTCGTTTGCTATTATGATTACTGCAGATTAATTTGGCAATGTGCAAAGGTACCGAACTCTGAGTTCTAGTCATAGAAGGTAACATTCACACCACTAAGCGATCACAGCTATGCATGTACATGTTTTTAGTGTAATTACAGATTTTAAGCTGACTTTACAAAGTGTTCAGAACAGTAGCAACATTAAAGATTTTTTTGTTAAAATATCTGTTTAATTTAAGGATGTTGCTATGTTCTGTTTTGAGTGGTGTAATAAGACAGGAAAACAATTTTAATTAAAACTTACAGGTGTACCTGCGAACGTATACGAGTAAATAGTACTTAGGGTGACAGATCGGCAGTGCCCTCTTATAATAAAAGTGGCTGCATCCTTGTTATCTTCTGTAAAAAAGAAAAGAAATATGTAGATCAACGTGATTTACAGATATTACAACATATTTCGGTGGTCCTTACATGTCCTCCAAACTCATGTCAAAATTGTTTTTTTTTTTTGCCTAAAATTGTCCATATGTGCATATGAAAAATTTGAATAATAACATAACTCCACGTTTTTACAAAACATTCACCTTATTTTTCTTAATATAGTTCTTATTTAATATGAATATGAGAATAGGTATCTTAGATTTTATCGACATACTTTTATTTTAATGTAAATGTAGAGACATACGTGAACCGAGAATTAAAAAATAATGTGTAAATACCACTATAAAATTTCAAAAGCTGATAAAAAATTACAAAGCTAGGTAACGAAGAGGCAGCTTTATTGGCAAAAAGAGCAGCTATGGTTGATATTGGCATGATTTTTTTTTTTTTGTTAAACCTAATTCTAATTCTAATAAATCAGAATAAATAATAAAATCTTGTTCATTTAAAATGAAATGTTTGGAAAAGTGGCGAAAGTATTTCAATTGCAGATCTATTGAAAACGAGATTTTTTTTTGTATAAATAAAACAATAAAAAAGAATTACAGAACAAAAATATCTAAAGAAGCAAAAGTAAAACAGTTTGAATACTAATTACTCTATCTTTAAAGTTAAACATCAGTTTTTGACATGTCGTTTCATAAGTACTTAATTATTTCTCATTTACTCTTTAAAGATTTGATTCACCCATATCATTTGATCGTAGTACATAAGTTAGGTAAACTAATAGAGGAGAGATACATAGTTACAAACATATAGTATAGTTTTTGTTATTATCGCTAATATTCAGCGATATTAACACTAAAATTATTAATATTGTTCCACGCGTAGGATAGGGCCTCCTCACAGAGTGAGAGCGGTTCAGGTCGTAGTCCACCACACAGGCCAAGTCCGAACAGGAAGACTTCGGACACCGTTATTTTTTTGAATATCTTTTATGAAATAATATAATCAAGTAGGTACGAAATATTTGCGTCCCAGCAATATATTAACTTAACCACCAAATGTTATTCATGTTCGTCATCTGTTTCATCTTCCTATTAACTTTTATTTCCCATCTCATTGTAATATTTCCTTTTGTTTTTATTTCATTTTTTGTAAACATGTTTGTTTTTGTTAACAGCGGAAACTGTATTTATTCATAAGAATAATGCATATGAATATGAATTGTTTGTTTCTCAAAAATATAAATAAGTAGTTTAATAAATGATGTCATACTCTTATAGGATTTATACGTTAATTATACATATTTTATTGTAATAAAAATGTTCATATTCTAACGTAGATTTGGAACGTAACAAAGAAAACAAACAAACAAAACGAAGAACGTAACAAAGGAAACTGCGATACAGTTGGGTGCAGATATCAAAGAGTGACAGAAACTGCCTAACAACAGTTGGACTGCAGTTTTGCTACGAGTAGCGAACATTTATGATGAAATCACCTGTCTCCTTGTAAAATGACAAGCTTTTAAGAGAAGCTAACGAAAGACCAGTTGCAGATAACACATACCTTCGAGATTTTTTTATAATATTCTTAAGAACATATTTTATTAAAATATTTTCAAAATAATCATAAATTTCATCAAGTATCAATATTTCAAATTATAAAATTCATTCAGATAATAAATGTTTAGTGCTATATTGCATGTATAATTGTTGGAAAACATTTTTCAATGAATAAATAAGTCACAATAAGATTCAAATCGGATTCGTACCACTGGTATACAAGCAGCTCATGCTAATAAGATACCATAACTTGCCAAGGTTTTTTTATAGTATACAAATAAGTAAACTAGCTTGCGGTCCATCTGACGGTATATGGCCACTGCTGCTTATGAACATTTGTAATACACCCCAGATAGGGTTACAATCCTACCTAAGGTTTGTCACAGATGTTTGCTACACCTGAGCATTGAGTTGGTAGGCGTAAGATACATGTTATCTTATATCATATCATATCTTATCTCTAGTCTCCCTTAAAATTAGCATTCAGAAGCGATTCACACTTATTAAGTCGGAATAGATGTTGTGATGGTGCTTCCTGGATTGCCATTTCGGGTTCTACGTTTCCCACAAAATGCCACTACAATCGTGGCGGATCATCAAACTACATGTTTGTGGAATTTACTCACATATGTAGTCGTCATAATTGTCATATGAAAGGGTTCAAGGTAGCTTCGACCACACCACATAGACAACCAAACAATAAATATAGATATATTGACTCATGTGTATACATATTTTATTTAAAGGTAAAGTCAATAAAGGTAAATTGTTCAATTTTAGTCGTTCCAAAATATCAAGAAGAATCAATCTAGACAGTCAGATAGAAGTTTTCTCAAAAGCTTTTAATATTCAACTACAGATATTTTCCTAACATGCATTTTCTATGCATACAAGTACTTGGACACCATGTACATGTATATACTTTTCTGCATCTCCATGGCAGTCATAACGCTGTGTTGTGACTACCATACAGATACACTGTATACCGATTTACTTATAAAATGTCCAGTTAATTCGATTTCATAACAGACGTTGAAAATATTTTTCAGTTTACTTTTGGCAAATAGTATCTATTATTAGCTTCAGAATAATTTAATAGCCCCTACTAGCATATTTAGAACGTCCTTAATGGATACTTAGAACAATAAATCTAAAACGGTCGATACGATCGGCTATTGTTATCGACGACTGAAAGGACCGGTTGTATTTATTATATTTAGCGAATTATTATTAGTGCAAACAGAAGTTCACTAATCATATTTGATTCGAGATAACAGTCATACTGTTTTAGTACCGGATCATTCATTGATTGGACTCAATAACATACCGATACTGGTACTTTGGTGCGATCAATCATATTTTATACACCAACATTTGCTATTGTTTCGCATGCATTGCTGATTACGTTACATCTTAAGTTACAAGGTGAGGTTTTAAACGGGCGTTGGATGTGTAAAAAGTAACGTTATGATTAATGATGTTGGGTGGTAGAGGCCTGCAAGTGCATGGAAGTGCATTGGCCGAGCTATTTGCGGGAACAGGTGCGCGCCGGGACTACGCTACGTTTGTTTGGGGATCACGATATGAATAGACTTCAGTAAACTTGTTGTTTGGTTACACTTTTACATAATAGGGTGTGCTTGCGAGGCAAAAATACAAACAATGGGATGTAGTGATTTTAGTGTGTTCATTAAGTTACCTTTTTTATGCACGTTTTGTTCGGATAAAAGTATGATAGCTTTTGAGTATGCTATCCACGTAATAGTGAGTAGTCAGTGCCGTTAAATACTGTTATAATACAGAATTTGGGTTTTTATTTATAATATGGAAGTATTAAACATATGTTTATAATATGGTAAGTGGCCACGTCGGTGGACATCTGTAATCAAACCTAGGTAAGATCAGAGTCTTAACTGAGGTTAACCTTTGTACCCCTGAGTAGTAAGTTCAAATGCATCGGATAAGTATGTCTCCCTTACCACACCCATCACACCAGCACATAGCAACGGATAACACTTTTGTTATTAGGCAGAAATAGGTGTGTATGTCGGTAGTGACCTAACGTGAAACCACGAAAGATAAATACTACCTGTATTGGGTATGAGAGATGTATGTCTTCATCCTGTGATACCAAATAATTATGTTATACTAAATGTATCTATTAGGCATTGGAACAAGAAATACCGAGCAACTATACAATACAAGCAGTCCACCTGATGCTAAGCGATCTCTGCCTCCCATGGACATCTTTAACTAACTCCGCTTAGAACGTGGGCTTAACCTGAAGTCAATCACAAATGTATAGCCACTTCTAAGGACAAAGATGGTTGCCTCTTGTTTAAGTCAGTCGGTATTGTCACTCCAACAAAAATAATCATATAACGATATCCTCCTATCCTTGTGACTCGAAGGGTTTCAAACTTCAGTCAGATACAAATCTTATTACGAATATAAATGAGGATCGAGATGTCCAAGTACTACACTTGTATGCGTAGAAAATTTATGTTAGAAAAATATCCGTAGAATATTCTTCAAAGCTTTTAAGAAAACATCCATCTGACTGTCTAGATTGATTCTTTTTAATATCTTGGAAGGACTTAAATAAATGCAAAAACTTTACCTTTATAGACTTTACAGGTATAGGATTTTACAGTTACATATAAAGTTTTTTTAGACTCGGTATTTTTTGTAACTTATATGCCACATCGTATACCGTGAAGCATTTCTTGTGCGATGAAAGCTCTGAATGCCGGCAAAATTACATATGAGATAAGCACCTTAGAAGTTATTTATCACTGATTTACGGTGACGGAGAACATTGCGAGGAAACTTACAAAACTGAGAGTTCTTAAAAAACGTTTTCAAAGGTGTACGAAGTCTACCCATTCGTACTAAGCCAGCGCGGTGGACTATGACCTAAAACTCTATAAACCTGACAATAATGGATTGGCGGCAATCACCGTAGCCTTCAGGAGTGTCAACGTGTTATTATTTTATATGGAGTTGATTACAGACGTCCATGGAGAGCAGTGACTTACCATCAGGCGGCCTGCTTGCCCGCGTGGTGAACAATCCTTTAGTAGTGACGACTCGAGCAGCTTAGCGGTTACCATACCGATCTGACATGCAATGGGTCCCGAGTTCGATGCCCGGCTAGACACTCTGAATGATAAGTTTAGATTCTGTTCTGGATCCGAGTGTTTGTGTATTCGTTTGTGTGTGTCCATGGTACCTACGACACAGGAGATAATCCCAGTGTGGGGTTACGCGTGTAGAGAGCGTCTTTTTAGAAAAAATCTTATACGAGTAGTGAATAAACGCGCGCGTGCCCGCGCGCGGATGATCGGTATAAATAAATTCGCGCGTGGTGCCGCGTCATGCTCGCTGCCATACACGGCGCGCTCGTGTCCGCGGGCCACACGCTGAGCGGACGTACACACGTTTCTTACAAGCTTTTATTTGACTTCACGTTAGAAGCCGTCCATTGCAAAAACCATTTCTATCAGTATCTCAAGTACGAGTTTATTGCGTTTCCTCAAAACAAGCATTTAATAGTATAGAAGTAGCAAACGAGCATGCAGCCCACCTAATGGTAAGTGGTTACTGCCGCCCATGAACATCTGTAATTAACCGTAGGCAAAATCAAAGTCTCGCCTAAGGTTAGCCACAGATGTGTTGCTACCCCTGAGGGCTAAGATGGAATGCCTCGAAAATTTATGTCTCCCTTACCACACCCTTCAGACCTGAACACAATAACGCTTAAAGCTGCTGTTATTAGGCAGAAATAGGTGTGGCGGAGGTGCTTCCGGAGTCGAACCACAAACAGTTCTACCACCTTCATAAGCATTTTTTTACGTTTTCACTAATATCTTGTAATATACTTTGCAATGATGGGCGAATAAATAAATAATTATTGTTTTGAGGGAACGAGGGGAATAAACTCGTACCGGCCATAGGGCAAAGTAATATTAAAATTTGTAGATTTTGAAGAACAGCTTTTTAGCTATTCTTTCTTCATAATATTCCATTAAAAACTACACATGCATTTATTCTTCATACAATGTATGTAGAACCATATTATAGACGGAATTATAAAAAATACTGGACAATATTGCATGGTGTGTCCCAACTTTTTGTTTTATGGCTTTATTCAGTTTCTATAATGAAGGGTTATTTGTGATCACTTAAGATTGAGATATTTCATACACATTTGTTTTTGATGGCAATGCATGATTAGCTCAGAGACATCATTCTAAACTCAATATGACGGACGCCTCAGGATAGCGATGTCATTAGTTTCGAAGCACCCTCAAGATATGGTTATTAAATGAAAAGGTTATCTAGAATAATACGCCAAAAATAAATACGTTATCACAAAGCTAGTTTTTATAATATTTTTCATATAGATTTATTCGCACTCATTAACATTAATCCAATTTATTTTACATACCTCGGATACGATAGTGGAAGAAGCTGTGCTCTACCTACTCTCAGTAGTACCAAAATTAACACCACTTATATGGAATATAACATTGTAATTAAACATACCAAAGAGTAAAAAATAATTAATCGATTTCAAAAAAGAAGAAGTTTTCAATTCGACTGTATATTTAGGGTTCGGTAGCCAAAGGGCAAAATACGGAACCCTTATAGATTCGTCATGTCTGTCTATCCGTCCGTCCGTATGTCACAGACATTTTTTTCCGAAACTATTAGGCCTACATAGTTGAAACTTTGTAGGTTGATGCATTCTGGTAACCGCTATTGGAATTTTGAACAAAAATATATAAATTAACACATTAAAGGGGGCACTTCATACACTGAACTGGGGGAACTGAAACTATTTTTTTTTTCAATAATCAAACCTGTACGTGAGGGATGTCTATGGATAGGCATTTAAAAATGATATTAAAGTTTCTTAAATCATATTTCGTCAAAATCAATTGTTTGAAAAATAGACGCTTCCAAAGTGTAAAAATTATTGTATCCCCCCCTTCCTCTAACTTTTAAAGTAAGAGAGTGAAAAATCTGTATAAAACATATGTTGTAGAAGTCAAGGAAAACTTTCCATAAACATTGGTTTGAACAAGATACGGTTGACAGATAATGAGTTACAGCACTTTATAGAAAACCGAATAACATAACTTCGTAATTCATACAAACACACACAAAATAAAAAAAAACAAACTTATGTTGGTACTCCACGACAGTAGCGACATCCAACTCATGACCCTTCAACTCAGATCTCAGACCTTCAACTTTTCAACTCTGATGATGCAGGTGTACTCCAAATATAGACCATAGAAGTTTGATATTTGGTGCTTACATGTATGCAGTAAGATTACTATCTAGAGATATACGATGAACATTTTGAGCTTCGACTCCTCAAACCTGATG
>DWTU01001101.1:0-14166 GCA_018251515.1 Cecropterus confusis
CGGCTCGTCGTTGCCGTTCGCGCTGTCGAGGCTCACCGCCGCGCCCGCCGCCGCTTCTGCGCCGATATTACCGATTAAAACACCGGTCGCGTTTACCGCCGGGTGTCGCGCACCTATCGTGAAATTGAATAGACGACACTGAGAATATGAATACGACACGATGGCATTGCAATTACAATCGGAATACGTCCGTACGTCCCGTTATTCAACATATATATTGGCATAAAGTAATGTTGCATGACGTGACGAATTTTGACGTGACGTGACATGTCGTGTCGTATTCAGTAATATATACCTTGTGTTAAGATTTATACAATCAAACATTTTGTAATTACAAAAAATATTTACACAAAATGGAGGTGGGTTGAAAAGGACCATTTTTCGCGCATTACGCATTAAGGTTTAATTTCTGACTATTATTAAATGCTTATGTGTACTTCAAAATGTGTACTTGTATTTTCATATAATATGTTTTACGCCATAATTAATATAATAAGTTTCACAAATTAGGAAAAAAATGTTTAGTCTTGTTTGGACAATTGCATTTTTGATCGTTCTTTTTATGAATCATTCCATGGACTAAATACTCAAATACAAGCTTAAAATGAGTACAATAACTGAGAGTCAAAAAGAAGACGGTTGACGGAAGGTTTCATAGACTTACTATAATATTTATAACATAAATATAATATGAAAAAAAATTTTTTTTTTTCATATTAGATTTAAGAACAAATTACAATTTGAATCACTTTCATTGACATTTCAATGACATTAAATAATAGTTTAAAATCAAACCTTTTTTAACCGCATAATGGGTGACAAATTACCCTTATCAACCTACTTTTTTAAAATAAAACAATATGGAAACTATCACACCGATTCTGTGTTTTATTGCTGTATTGTGCGAAGATTTGCATGAATTAGCTAGTAATGTTATTTCTGACTCACCATTTCCTGATCTATTGTCTATCCTATTCAACTTCTCAACATCCTTCTGGTTATCGAGTTTCTCGGCGTATTCCTGTTGCGCCTTCTCCTGCTCTTCTGGTGGTTCCACCTGGTTTGGCTCCTGCTTGACCTCCAGCTCCGGTGGCTTGGGAGCCTCATCTTGTGCTATGGCCACCACAGGATCGTAGTGGACTTCGGGTGGATCATAAGTTCCACATATTATTTGAATTAGACTCTCTAAGAACTGATGCTCCTCAAACCACTGAAATAAATTCATCATTTATTAAAGTATATACATTTAATGTTATTTTTGTTTGATAAGAAATTAACAAGTAGTAGGGTTTTGAAATGAAACTATCATTTTGTTTTTATTAGTTATATGCTGACCTACTATTCAGATATTATCCATACAAATCTATCACCAACAACCAAACATGCTGTTGTATATCATATAACTAGTAACTCTATGATGCAACAGATGGCCGTGAGTTTGAATATTTATATAATTTCCTCAATATATTGTATTAATTATTGTTTTGAATATTAAATGTATTGGCGTTAATTCATAAGAGTGATACTAAACGCAACATGATTAACACCAATGAAAGAATACACCATGCAATCAGTATCACAACCATCAAAGAAAAAATAAAATATAACCATATTTTAAAAATTTAGTATACATGAGCTTAATGTCATGTAAATTTATTCCTTTACATGCATTAATTTAAATCTATGCATGGGAAGGTTAGGAGTTAAAGTTTAGTCAAGATCTGCTCTGTTGAGAACTTTGAGGCAAGTCACTGAATTTATGCTTCATACCATCAGACATGTGATCAAATTATTGCTCTAGGGACTAATAATAACCTTGCAATAATAATAATAATGGGAAAAATTTGCCTATTGCACAATAACACCCAAAGAAGAGGAGAGCACACATGTTTCTTCTTTAGGTCTTACATAAATTGATAAAACAAACAATGTGTTGATCTCAAACACCACCTTTCATAACTGTCTTTAGTTTAGGTCAAGTTAGTTTATTACTACTTCTAAAAATAAATTGAAAACTATTTGCAACACTGAATTATGCCACTCCTTTGCAGCAGAATCTAATAGAAGTACACAATTTCACGACATTATTGTTAATAAGAAATTGTTTCGAGGCATACCTCCATAATGATTTTGTTAAAAGGATAGTCCAGCCTGATGAAGTATTTGAAGGTGTCCGCAATGGCTGAAGTAGACATGTGCCGCAGCAAATTGGGCAGGAAATCGCGCCGCGCCCTAAAGAAGTCCAACACGCGTAGACATACAATGTGGTACAAACACCAGTCCTAAAAAACATGACACAAATAAACAATAGATAAAGAGTCAAAGTAGAGAATATGTGATATAGGTTAGAATTATTATTAATGTGATAATCTAATTAGGCAAACCATCATTTAGTCATGACACTGTTGCAAAGAATTATTGTAAATAATATTGACTTTGTTGTATATGCATGGCCAAATTATAAGCATTAATAACACAACACAAATTTCTCCATAATAACAGCTATATAAAATGCTGCTATGCTCCGGTTTTAACAATGGGGTAAGACAGGCACACATATGAGACATTCCAAATTATGCCTGAATTTCTATCAAATCATTTCTATCAAATGCACCCATAACCACAAATGTCTATATGAGGTTTATGAATCCTAAGTTGAATGTGGATGTCCATGGACAGCAATAGCCACTTATGAAAGTGTGGTGTGCATGCATAGTGGTATATTAAAATTTTGTTTTTATCAACCAATTTCAGTCTCATCACAAGGGAGGGGATAAGTTTAAAGTGCAAAAAGTTTTAGGAACAAGCTGATCTTTTTTTTAACTGCTGATGTGGAGGGCGATGTAGCATACATTGCTGGTGTTGTTTCATACTTTTCCATTATAAAACAAAAAATATAAATTGATATATTGTTTACAATCCAGTTTGTCTTTGTTTCCATTTGATCATAAATGTATAGTAAACAATATAATCATATTTTTATGATTCTTTATATGCTGATAATGCTTCCAAGCTCATCCATATACCTGTTTATGGCTCTGTTCAAGCAGCATTCCAATAGTTTTGCTGAAGTAAGAGGCAAGGAGGGGATTCAGAGGTGGATCCTTCTTCACAAAGTCACAGATCCTGTTCATCTGTGCCACATCCATGGAAAGCTGGTTGCTGAGCATGGAGAGCTCACTCGTGAGGACCTCGCTTGCTATATTTGCATGGCGATACTGCGTAGATAACTCCACGTCCTTGGGTGGCTCTTCTAGTATTAGAGATATTAGCTCAGCCAATATCTCTGGTTTTGTGAGACTGGAATGATAATTATACACATCATTAAAGTAGATATGATATAAAAAATAAGATATTGATAAATACCTACAACTGTTATTTATAAAAGACCTTTGTTAAGGACTGATATCCTGCATGGCAACTGAAAGAGTTGAACAACCATGAAACAAAATCGTTTTGTATAGCAACTCATTAGGGACATGAGGTAAATGTTAACCTTGTCACATTGTTTTAGCTATGTATATCATGAAATTCTAACAAAAATAAAATTATTTAAACACAACAGGATTTATGTATAACAACCTGGAAAGGCCTGTAATTATTTTCTTAGCTAAATTATACTAATAATGTACTTTACGATCTCTATTACTTATCACCCAACAACCTAATTGATTTTAAAACTTTTTCAAGTTGGATGAACAAGATGACAGAATGATAAAGCAAAATGTTATAAGCTGGAACAATTCTCCCCAGCATAGTTCTTCATATTTGGGCTTTCAAGTCACTTACAAGCTCATGAGGGCCTTGTTGTCCGCCTTGCATTCTTGCAGGATGTCGTCAGCTTCCAACACTTGACTTAGTGTAACATTCTGCAACAAACAACACGTAAGAGGAACACTCAAAGGCACCTTCGTGGTAACATTATCGACACTCGGAAACCTTCCATTGTACTCTCTGTTCTGCCAGGTGTAGCACCCGGCGTACACAGCGAGATAGCACCCGAAAACACATCGAGCCTACCACTCATAACCACCAATTCGACAACAATATACGCACCTCGTCCTGTAGGAGAAAATTTAACTCCCTAACTACGATATAATTTCCGCTCCAAAACATAATTAAAATTAATAAGTACAAGGTGTTTAATTATTCTAGATCCATAGAAAACTTTGTATTTTACGGATTTTAGCGTTTCTCCGATAAAAGTGCAACGATCCGTTTTCTGTCTGACAGACAGCGATATTGCTCTCTGTGTTGCACACCGACAAAAATATTTAACACAGATATTAAATTAACATTCCCACAGATAGTTTTCGCTTATCCGATATTGATGGACGTCTCCTCAATTTAAGGAAGTCAAATATTTTAAACTAAATAACTCAATTTTATAAAAGGTGAGGTTAAGAAACATGTGATTATTAACTTTTCGAAAATATAATAATATAAATATCTCTTAAAAGTATATACATATAAAAATCTAAATTTTAAATCTCATGCATCATTCAGTAACTTTAGTTACCTGGCTAGGCAATATTTCGATTTTGGGGGAAATTAAACAAACAACGTAATAATGCAATGTATATTATTAGTTTTTTATCACTTATTATTTGTTTTTTAACAACTGTATAGCCAGGGCTTCTGCCTCTTGAACTGAAAGAGTAGCAGACACATCTTCAATTTTCTTGATTTTTCGAGGTGTAATACTTTCTTGAGGGATGCCTTTGCTCTCCAACAACTTTCTTTTGCCCGGCCTGAAATAAAAAAAAAAATTAATAACACATACACACACACAAACATACAATTAACAATTTAATTATTACGCATTAATTAAAGTGTAACTGGTAAAATACAAAATAACAAACCTGTGATATTTTTCATCCTCATCTGAATCTTCACTCACTGATTGATCTCCTGGCCTTAGATCTGTGTCATTATCATCAGATGCTTCTTCATTGTCACCTTTAGTACCATACAATTTATCGGGATCAGGTAGCCATGACAAGTCAGGTCCATCGGATTCTGACTCAGAACCAAAGTCATCCTTCTCACCTTCTTCATCTTTTCTTTTATTCTTCAACTTTCGTTTTTGTTCCTTATGTTTAGCTTTCACCTTTTCTCTAAATCGTATCTTGTCATACTTATCTTCTTCTTGTAATACTTCTTTAGCTTTCTCAATGTCAATTCCGCCTACATTTTCGTTCATGAACTGTTTAGCTAATTCAGATTTCACATCCTTCTTCTCATCCTCTACAGCTTCACCGTCCTCTGTAAATTTAACAGTTGTATTCACTTTGATTTTCTTCTTTAAAATCTTCTTAGCGACTGCAGCCTTTGTCAACGGCTTAGCCTTCTTCTTTAAAGTTGGCAATTCCTCTACAGGAGCAGCTTCTACGCTGACATTTTTCTTTTTTACTTGCAGGAAATCGCCCTCATCACTGTCATCATCATTGTGGAAATTGAATTTTGCTATATCTTTTTTTATTTTAGTTGTTTTATCTTTCTTTACAGGTTGTATTTCTTCTTCTGCTTCACTTTGATCAGAATCTACACCGTCATCAGTATTAGACTTTAATTTCTCCAAAACATTATCATTTTCTATGTTGTTTTTATTTGGAATTGTTTTATTATACTTATGAAGGAATTTTATTCTTGGCGGTACAATTAAACCTAGAGATCTTGCATATGCATCTGTATCTAGCATCTGCACATTAAATATTTCTTTATTTTTCATCAAGTACACTGATTTCAAGTAGTTGACAAATGCTCTCTGAGCTGTCTGTTTCAATTCAGTATTATCGGAAAGTAAGCTTTCAATTTTCCTCTGAGGCGCCATTACTTTTGATGGATCAACAGATATTTTATTAATCGGAATTTTTGCTTTTGTGAGGTCTTCTACAATCTTCTCTTCATGCGGCAGTAACATCAGTAATCCCTCCCCTTTCCCAAACACTCCTCTAGCAGTTCGGCCAGCTCTATGTATATAAGTATCAACATTTTCTGGACAGTCATATTGTATAACCCAATTGACACGAGGGAAATCTAATCCTCTGGATGCCAAGTCTGTAGCAAAAAGAACAACATTAGATTTTCTACAAAATTCATTGTAAATTTTTTCTCTTTTCTCCTGATGTAAAGTGCCATACAAAGCTAACAAACTTATGCCAGGCCTCAACTTGCAAAACAGGTCATATGTATATTTCACTTGCTTACATGTAGCCATAAAAACCAAAACTTTTTGTTTCAAGTGGTTTCTAATAAAGGACCATAGAATACCAATTTTTTCATCAATTTCGCACACAATATAACTCTGCTGAAGGGATTCTGGTGTAACAGTTTCTGCTTGTTCATGTGGAGCTACATATGTCGGAAAAGACAAACTAAGCCTGGCTAAATCTTTTACAGATTTAGTTTGAGTAGCAGAAAAAAGGAGAGTTTGTCTTTCTGGAGGCAGATTTGCAATAATGGCATTCATGGTGGCTTCAAATCCCATGTCCAAACATCTATCTGCTTCATCTAAGACTAATATTTGTAGTTGATCACAGCTGAAAAGTGGATTTTCATCCATGTGTTGCAGCAGCCGACCAGGTGTGCAAATAAGAATATTGATCTGATCCATTCTCTTTCTCTCAAATTTAAGATTTTGCCCGCCAATTATTAATCCTGCTGAAAAATCATGAAGATGACCAATTTTCCGTAATGTTTCATATATCTGGTATGCCAACTCCCTTGTTGGTGATATAACCAGAGCACCCACTCCATCTAACCGGGTCCATTTCTTACAAAACAAGTTTTCTAGGATAGGTATCAAAAATGCCAATGTTTTACCGGACCCAGTCTTGGCAGCACCCAGTATATCTTTTCCCTGCAATGCATAGCCAATAGCTTGTCGCTGTATTTCTGTTGGGGTCACATAGTTATTCTCTTTTAAGGCTTTCAGAGTCTTCTGAGAGAGTGGAAAATCTTTAAAAGTTTTTATTTCATCCGGCACTATCTGCAAAAATAGCACAATGTTATATCTTTAGAAATTTATATCATAATAACATAAGGAAAATAAAAAGTAAGGATTAAGATCTCATTGAAAATGTCAATAATTTCTTAACACTAAGCATTTGATCAATAGCAATCGCTCAAAATAATGATACTAATGTGGCGTTTTAATTTCTTTTAAATTATGATATTAAAATAATAAAAGTGCACATCAACCTACATGTAGCCGTGGACATTTGTCCACGTGACATACGGTAAGACTCTCAACCAAGTTTAACCAAAGGAATTCTGCAAGTCCTAAGGACAGTGGAACGCACCGGCATTCGGATGCCATGCCATTTCGGATGCGGATGTGTCGGCACAGCAATGAGCACTAGCAAAATTGCAAGGTAACAATGCCAAGGCAGTTGGATCCCTTTAAGTACCTACCACATACGAATAATATTTGCAATTTGAACGGAACGTTAAACAGTCGATGTCAATTAACAATACCGAAATAAATCCTAAATAGTAAATACTCACTTGTTCATACTGCGCTTGTAAGTATTGGATTGCCGCATCTTCTTCAGCGCTTCTTTTCTTGCGGGGCTTAAACAATTTGTGTTTGGTTTTCTTTCCCTGTTTATTTTGACTTTTATTGTCCTGCTTCATCGTTTACTCGTCGTTAATATTCTAAAATATTATCAAATGCACATGGTCCACAGAATTATTAACCAAATAATCAAAAAACACGTTTGAATAAGTCAAAAGTTTTGACTTTTGTGCCACTGACATGTGTCAAATCAAACGTGTCAGTGACAAACTGAAGAATACCTCAAAGTCAACGTCTATGTTCTGAAATTGTATTACACATACACACATACATTGCAAAAAAAAATGTAGAACCTCTTTCTCAAGCTATGACTATTTATTAAAATAACCCATAATTGCTGAAATGTAATTAAACAGGGAAGACAATATTAATCGTAGATGTTTCGATCAGCGAAACGCCGCTGTAACGGAAGCAGTAGAGAACGGCTTTAAGTAAAATGTAATTTCATGAGGATGTTAAATTATTTTGACACTTATGTCTTAAGTGTTTCTTTGAATAATAATGATACAGAACGATACTCTGAAAATAAGGATTTCTCTTTTAAATAAAATAAAGAAATCGTTACATTATATTATTATATTAATCAAGTTATAGTAAATGATTTTAAGTTAATATTGAATAAATTTTAAGTACTATATAAAGTACTACTACTCTCGGACATTACAATTTGAATTTAAAACATGAAATGAATTCTCGTTTTGCTAGTATTCCAGATTGTCGCTATTGGTGACGCTTATAAGGATTCCGTACCCAAATGTTAAAAACGAAACCCTATTACTAAGACTCCGCTGTCCGTCTGTTTGTCACCATGCTGTATGTCGTGAATCGTAGTTGGTAGACAATTAAAATTTTCGTAGATAATGTATGTCTGTTGCCCCTATAACAACAAATACTAAAAACAGAAAAAAATTAAAATGTTTAAGTTTGGACTCCAATACGACAAACGTGACTTTTTGCCGTTTATTCTAAATTAGTACAGAACCCTTGTTGTGCGACTCCTACTCGTACTTGGCCGGTTTTATTATTAAATCGACAACTTTGGTTTTTCCTTGTGGTTCTTAAACAACTTTGTTGAATTTAATGCGTAATTTCCTTCTATTCACATATTCAGAGTATGTGCTTGGTAATGGTAATAAACTGATTCACAATTAAACGGGAACCCTACAGGAATACATCAATATTATAACTGTACATTAAAAATATCTCACAAAGTAGAAAAACTGTTTATCTTGTTGTAGGCGGTAATTAAACATACTTATTAATAATTTATTACAGTAGCTGCTAACGGTAAGTCAGTACTTTTAATATTATATTTCTGATATATAATTTTTTCGCCATTCGCATTGAAACAGGATAGTTAAATATAGTTAAATAAAGTTATAGGTATGTTTTTCATCTGTTAAAGTAGCAAACGAGCATGCAGTCAACGTAATGGTAAGTGGTTACTGGCACCCATGGACAGTTGTAAGTATCATCATATAGGGTTTTATCTGAAGTCTATTACAGATGCGTTGCCACTTCCGAGGACTAAAATGGTCGCCTAATATATAAGTAGGCCGGCAACCACACTCTTTCACTTAAACGCCAGAACTAGACCAAGAAGACCTATTCCTAGACCTATTTCTAGCTTCGCGCTAGAAATGGGTGTGGCGGTGGGACTTCCTCCGTTGAACTACACCGGTTCTACCACCTGCAAAATGTTGGTTATTGACTCAACACCATTTATTTGCCTGTAATCTAATTTTATAATAACGTACCTAAAATGTTTTCCCGTATGTTGTTATATAAATTGATATGGTATTATATAATTTCCTGTTAAGTTCTGTTATTATTACTATACTTATTTTATCTTGGCAGTAGTTCACAAATGTTAATCTATTATACAGATGTTAATATTCGATTGGAACTACAACATACACCGATTCCCCTTCGCGTAGAATAAATGCTGCAATTTTGTCGATTATAAGGATTTTTATTACACCTTAGTTTGTTATCTATATATACGTTACACAATTTATGTATGAATTTAAGAACATGTATATTTCTCTAGGACAACCGGAATGAAGATTTTAGTAGCGTTGCTGTTGCTGGTGACTGTCGCATCCGCCGTCTCTGTCACTAAACTTTTGCGCGAGGAGTGGAAAGGATTTAAGGTGAATACATAATAATTTTCTAAAGAGTAGTTTAGATACATATAAAGGAAAACTTTACTTCGAATATTATTTGCGTGTACATGTGTGCACTACGAGTTTTTTAACGTTGATTATTTCACAAAAAAATAATTTCACAAGAAGTTATAATAAAGTATATCATCGCCAGCGGTCTATCTGATATTAAATAAATAGGTCCAAGACTTATTATTATTAAAAAAGAACATAATTCTATACATTATTAAATAAGTAACATTAAGAAGTAATGATATTCAGCATAAAATGTTCCATTGGTGGCACCCAGATGGAGTATCAGAAGAACTACATTGGAAGGGAAAACAGTTATCGTATGAAGATCTACGCCAAGAACAAGCTCAAAATTGCGAAGCACAACCAGCTCTTCACGCGTGGACTGTCCACCTTCCGTCAAAAGGAGAACAAATACAGCGACATGTTACATAGCGAGTTCATATACACTATGAACGGTTTCAACACAACTGCCAAGTGAGTTTTAGACAAATATTAGTAGATTGTGGCTGTGGGCGGAAATTACGTGTTACATTGACAATTTAACATTTTTAATGTTGAAAAAGAAAACTTTACACTTATTTCATGTTGAATAATTTATAAAAATTAAGTAACTACTCCGTATGACCAGTACCAAAATAAATATATTGTAATATTTTGTCAAATATTTTCCTTACTTTTTTAAAAATACCAACATTGATTTAAAGCGCCGTAAAGTCCGTTGTGCCGTTAAGGGACAAATGCACATAACTAATCACGGCGAAATAATTTTGGTACTCTTTTGCCAATCTGTCGATTTTTGTTTGCGCCGTATAAAGCGTAGTAAAAGCAGATTAATCTTTCTAGCAAAAACCTGACGACACGAGTAGTAAAGGGTCATGGTGTGCGCGGCGCCAGTTTCTTGCCACCTGCCAACGTAGACATCCCAAAAAAGATGGACTGGCGCTCGCACGGTGCTGTAACAAACGTCAAGGACCAGGGAAATTGCGGCTCGTGCTGGGCATTCAGCGCGGTTAGTCATCTACTTTCTCCTTCTCTTTTATTATTCTAAAATCTCAATAATCAGTTAAAAAAAAAAATCAAAAGTATTAAATGTTAATGCATATTATAGATACTATCCGTTCGCGCTAAGTTTGCCGCTGTCGATGTGCCATCAGTGATGTGGTAGCGTCAGCAAAAAAAAACAAGTTTGAAAAATATATATTTTCATTTTATTACGGACATTTTATAACAGAAAAATGTGAAATTAAACACCTTTTTTCACATGTTACGTATTATGAATGAACAAGTTTTTTTTTCAATTTAAAAAAAAGTCATGGTCTTTAAGTCCATATAACGACAATCTCTTCGTAGTCTTTTTTTTTACCCATAGTTCTAATACGGAAAATAAAACGAACAATTATCGCGAAAACCGAGCAATATTAAGTTGCATCATAAGTAATAAATACACGCGTTTACGACGATGACGTTGCCTTCAATACTTTTAGGGTGACTGAGAGGTGCGGTAGTTGGTTGTGAGAGGGGACGCGCATTCCTTTGACCGGCAAAGTTAGCACCGACAGATAGTACATATTAAAATTGTTACAGCTAATCATGGTTTTCATATAGATTTTTTGTTCAAAATGCCGCTAGATGTGAAAACCAGACTAAATGTTAATACAAAAAATACATTATCGCATTTCATTGGCGTCCCTGGTATCTAAAACCAAAGTTATACTTCTGCTCAAGAAAAATAATCCAATTTTATATTGATAATTAGGTCATGAAAATGATTTCGTTATGTCCTCGACTTAATATATTGACAATATGTACATTGTCACAGACTGGCGCACTGGAGGCACAGCACTTCCGAAAGACGGGCTACCTGGTGTCGCTGTCGGAACAGAACTTAATCGACTGCACGGTTGATTATGGCAATCACGGTTGTGAAGGCGGAATTATGGACAACGCCTTCAAATACATTAAAGACAACAGCGGCATCGACACGGAATATAGCTACCCATACGAAGCCATGGACGACAACTGCCGGTCAGGTTCTAGGCATGATTATAGATTTGCAGAGATGAGATCTGTTATTTATGACTGATGTCATATTAAGACAATTTATTGGTGCTTAATATTCCTTATCTTTCAATTTGAGTTAAGCTGCCTAAAGATATAACAAATCAATTATCTACTATGTAGATTTTTTTGTTTCAATATTCACTAATTTTAATGCTCTGTACTTTTACTATGAATTTGTTTACCTTACCAGCTACAACCCAAAAGACTCTGGTGCTGAAGACGTAGGCTTTGTGGACATACCCAGTGGTGATGAGCAGAAGCTTATGGCTGCAGTGGCTACCGTGGGTCCCGTGTCTGCGGCCATCGACGGCTCTCTTGATACCTTCCAACATTACTCCGACGGCGTCTACTATGACAAGAATTGCTCCTCGACTAAACTCAATCACGCGGTAAGCATGACATATTCGTTAATAGGTCGTTGAGTAAAATTCCAAAAATACACGATGTAAATGTATTTATATTTTCAAAATTTTATCAGAATTATTGGGCAAGTATTTTTTATCAAATGAAATAGATTAGTATCTCAAAAGTCGTTCATTGCACGAAGTGTAATATGAATCTTTCCCCATTTCAGTAGACTAAATTTTATTTTTGTTAACGTATATACTTTGAAATACAATACAATACGTATGAACTTTTATATATACAATTATATAATAATATTTCTAGCATATATTATATCCTGTAATAATAAATATGTTGGTTTGTGGAATACCCACATCTTGGTGATTATAAAATTATGAAAAGTCATGTTTAATCATTACTACCTACAATTTCTTTAACCTGGTAATTACGTTGCATTCGTCATGTTATTAACATTAATAAACAAGATTCCTTCTGTGTTATATCCATTAGCCTAAAAAGATGTTTATGTATACAGACAACTAATGTTCCTCTCATAGAACAGTTCGAAACATGACCTATAATATATAAATAATATTTTTTACGTAAATTTGTTAGCAAACTGTAATTATCTAATTTATTCATAAAACGCATAATAAATATATGGACAATTTAAGATAATACAGTCTGAACCATTTCAATATTTAAGTGGTTTTTATTCCAGGTATTAGTGGTGGGGTATGGCAGGGACTGGTTAAACGGCGACTATTGGATCGTGAAGAACTCTTGGGGAGAATCTTGGGGCTCTTACGGCTATTTCAAGATAGCACGCAACCGCAACAACCACTGCGGCATCGCCACGTCCGCCTCTTACCCGATGGTTTAAAGCCATCCACAAAATGTACAAATATAGATTTACTGCATTCGTTTCTACTACTCTTCTTCGGGTCTACTATTAAATTTACTATTAATCGAGCTGATTCGGTAACAAGTTATAGGAAACATAAGCATGATCTGTTTGTACCTTTTCAAATCTTGGAGAATTTAAATTAACTAAATTAGCGAAATCAATAAATTACTAACACAAATATCACGTATGATATAATAACAGTCATCTCGATACTAGTCACCAAACGCAAAGGACCAGAGTCTAAACAGAAGTCGGTCATAAACGTAGAGTAGAAGAAGTATAAAAAAAATTATAAATCAAAACACAACCGCGTACACCATTGCTTAACAAGATATTTTTAAAACAAATAAGTAAATAAGGAAAGAAAAACCAATAATTTAAGTTGGTAGTAATATAATAAGTATGTCGTAAGGGTACAAAAGTGTCGCAAGATATAAAATAATATCGTTTATGATTTTAGTTGTTTTCATATACTTTCCGGGGACGATAACTTGAGATTTGTGCGTGAAGATGTTACGGCGGAATGTTTTAAAAAAGACAATCTCGCTACATTATAAGAGCTACTGGTATAAAATGAAATATCGCGCTGTCGCTTCTCAATTCATTGCGCACATATTACACCTACTAATTGCTATTTTTATTATTAAAAAGAGAAGTTTTCCATATATAAAAAAAACACAGTCAAAGACAATCGGGTGACAGGTCTTCATTGAACCTTTCAACGAAGACCTGTCACCCGATTTTCTTTATATTCGATAACTGGCTGACCCGGCGAACTAAGTAGCGCCAAATTAAATAATGTGTAAAAGTTCGATTTAGTTATCGAAAATATACGAAAACTACATATTATTTTGATCTCACATATACATATTATGTTGGGCTTAGCCAGCGTTTGCAATGAAAGCGCAACAAAATGTGTTTATTTATGACATCACATAGAAATCTAACATTAACAGTGTCTCTCTAATATATAATCTACTATATAATTGACAGGTAGTCAATAGATGGCGCTGGCTTTCATTTCTATACCTGATATTCTAGTTACTCTATGGCAAGGAGACATTGACAAAACAACGCTTGCGACTGTCCAGTAG
>DWTU01001102.1:0-14166 GCA_018251515.1 Cecropterus confusis
ATTTAAAAGTTACGTCATTTAACTTTTAAATTGTCTCGTATTAAGTGTAAGCGATCTACCCCCGCGCGGTATATTTGTTAAACCTTTTTTGACTCACGACTCGGTCATTAAGATATCATTATTTAAATAATAATCAACGAATGCTTAAAGAATATCGAGATACGGTACTAAACAGGATCGAGGTACAGTGCGTTTTCGCAGTGCACTAATGAGTGAATAAGATACGTAGTGAGGGTAGCCACCGCGCCCGTAATTTCAAATCTCCAAGGGTTGTGGGAGGGTTTGCCTCATTATTTTTCCCCTATTTGTGTAAATAGTTACCTAATTTCGTTCTACTGTACCTACTAATGTAAGTGTACGTATAGTATGCACGTCCCTTATCGTAAAGTATATTATTAAGCCTGTGATATATAAGAAATTTTAGGAAATATAATTTAGTAATCGTAACTTTTGAGATATACTGTTTAGAATAACGATACATCCAGTAGATTGCGAACTGTTTTCACGTCCGAGCGGTAGGTTTAGTCCCACAAAAAGATTAGACAAACTTCACTTCAATAGTTTCGATACCACAGCACAGTCATAAATAACAGTAGAGCACCGCCCGGTACAAAAAATGATTTTGGACAAATTCGCCGGTTTACAGTGTTAGTCCAACTGCATTGTCCGACTAACATCGTTACAGCTATAAATCAATGGTGGAATACAGTTTTATTCTATTGAATGTTAATATTGTGGTCTTGTGAAGTAGAATTCTAGTGTAAAGTGATTGCTGATAATTCCGCTAAACCGATTATTTTTTATATTTCATAGTTCTCGTCACCTAACAATCCAAATAATCTAATCTGCGATTTTATAGACACGTTACTATTCGTGATTAATATAATCCACATCTACTCGAAAGGCGTCAGATCGATCAAATCAAATACTAGCTGATTTTTTTCCAACAATTTGGTTCATTCATTCAAGTACCTTCATTTGATAATAAATCAACCGTCTAATTAGCAGTGTAGAGCTATCTTGTGGTAATTTCCTGAAATTAGACATGTCTGGACATGTTGGAAAAAATCTAACTCCACATGAGTTTCCTTAATATTAAATACAGTTTAAGCTGAATTAAAACTTAACCAATCTCATTGGTTAATTATCGCAAGCCTCATTGAAAACTTTATAAAGAACTTACACAGATTTCCTCACGATGTTTTCTTTCAGTGTCAGAACAAGTGATTATTTGCTAGATTAAAACCTACCGGCAGTGTGAAAAGGAATACTACTATTCTTCCACTGTTTATTGACATATAGAAACGTGCACATAGAAATAACCAGAAGCAGATACATGAAATTTCAAAGATAAAACAACATCATAAAAGTAACAAAACCATAACCTACTGTAATATTTTTCTTCCGAAATAAAGTTTGCAAGTTTCAGCAAAACTTGTTCGCTTTTGTAAGAATGTATGCTGAGATTTTCGGCGTTGAAGAAGCCAATACGATACCTATCGGACAAAATTCCTTTCTTTATAGATTTTAAAATAAACGGTGAAACATTCGCATCTGATTCCTAAATAGAATGAAAGATTTAAATTATTTTTTCAAGAGATATATCGTATATATTACTACCTATAAATTTTTGTGATCGAAAGTATATCAGACTGTCAGGCTTTTCGGTAACTCCGTCTATCTTTGCGTACATAATTACTAAGTTATATTTACGCATATAAAGTGAAATATTAGTGTACTAATGTAGACAGTGTTTTAGAAAATATTTCTGCATATTTTTGTACAAAACTTCAGTCTTAATGTCAGTCAGGGCCATTTTCTTGTCACGCGTGTTTGTCTCCGCATGCGTGTCTCATTCTTTTGCGCGAATTAACCCACTTCAATCACTCAGAAAAAGTGTGTATGAAACGATAGGATACAGAAGACACGCATATGGGCCTCTCAGCTCCATCCTTACAGGACAGTACGCGAGCATTATCCCGCGTGATATGAAAATGGTCCTTATATTAACCTAAGTACCATTGCGAACCTTCGCGTATCATCCTCACTGGTACCTTTTTCGAAATTTCGATTCCATATCATAAATTTTATAATACTATGTAAGAGCTTGTATCATATTATTGTACTAACGTTCATATTTGTGACGTTATATTTATACATATAGCAGTTGATTACAAATTTACAAACGAATTGCATATTATAAAATTGTATAAGTAAATATTTTTTCTAGAGATTTATTACGAGAAATGCCATTACAAATATTTCCGCTCACATCTATAGCACTTTTATCACTCCATGTACTTAACTCATAGTTACGCATTAAAATAGTAAAGTTGTGTTGGCACTTTTATTTTTCAAACTATTATCAGCAGTATAATTTGTTGTAACTAGTAATACATAAATAATTTATTTAGCCCGTTTCACTACAAGGTAACTCTTTTCGTGATTTCTTAAATGCCAAATAAAGGTGTCTAAACCATTTTAAACACGCATTTGTTTAAGAACAGAAAACATTTTCCAAAAGTCGTGGAACGGGCATTAAATATAAATTGCTCACCAATTACGTGTTAATAGAATAATGCAATCGTATATATATTTAACTTAATAGGTGCTTCTGAAATTAATTTTAGTTTTGCAAATAATTATAATATATTTTCAAACTCCTTTCATATCATATTGTATATACATGAATCGAAATACATATAATAGTAAGAAATATCTGAGCTTCGTCGTTTATTATAATAAATTATGTATTATCTAAGATTTGGTACTTAAGTAAACTAGAAAGTAAAATAAGGACTTCCCCCACTCGGGATGTCTTGCGCAATAATTTTAGCTAATTACTTACTATCGTCTGTACTAATCGAATAGCTCTGTAAATTTCACATGTTACTATACTGTGTAAGTTGAAATTCAAGTAGTCTTAAGATTTTATATAATAAATCTATGAAATGTATCTTGCAGCCTGTTTCGTTTTATTTATAAACCACCCTTAAATAACTCAAGTCAGTATGCACTGACGCGTGTATGTACATGTCTACACGGTTCTGAAAATCATATGCAAGGGTATGAAGTGAAATAATATAGTAATATTGTCAAATAATATGGAGAATAAACTTAAGTTTAAACACACAGCTATAGAAAAGGATAATTTAAATAGTTGAACATAAATCATACATAACATAGCAAATATTTTTGGATATTATTTTTTATATGTGATGATTGACAGCACGTTTCATAAACTTAAATTCAGAATCTGAACAAATTGAACATCTGAACAAAATATACATAAAAAAGTAAAGTTAAAGTTTTTGTCGGATCTACGCAGTAAAAGTTGTGTAACGATTCGATGGTAGAATAAGAAAATATATTGCAACTAACAATTTGTAAATACCTCCGTAGATTAATGCATAATAAATACATTTCATGTCATTTTTCACATTTTAAAGGTGCGTATATACGTACGTCGTATACTTATTGTGTTCTTCCATATGCAGTGTAGAAAACATCGAAAGTTCATCGGCAGGAGCAAGGAGAAAGATGTTTAAAATAGTGTCAATTCATCAAGTCGCATACCGGGTTGACATTTTCGTCATAACAGTACCGTGGGGGCGCACCCTTCGACCGGCGACCGGCCGAGGGACTATAAAAAGTGAGGGCGCGTAATTATATAGTGCCACTAAACTAATTTCACGATACATTGCCGACGAAATCTGTGCTTGGCACCGCCAACTAAATGTGATTTCTCCTTAACGAAACGTCTGATTGCTATTGTTACGTGTTATTATGTATGAATTGCTAATGCGAGCTGCAAAGGAAATTATACCCGATGGCGGCATATTGGCCTTGGTATGCAACCAGTTTTTTGCTTTTGGAAGTCAAATTAATGTTACAAATTGTATTGCAGCAAATTGTGCCTGAATTTATAACTTTATTTTGCACTACTTTTACACAAATATCAAAAAATCTTGACAATAATAAAATAAAAAACCTCGAAAATTTAAAAAGAGGAGATTGTTCTGACAACTTCATCCTCATCACCAAATCATCGTTTAGACACGAGATTAAATCTATAAATATTTGAACAATTTTGTATTGAAGTAAATGAGTATTATTAAATACCTTTTAAAATCTATATCTTTTTATTAACGACTCAGCTACTCGACAATAACAGGTTACTCAACTCAACTGTAAGGTTACTTTAGTTGGCCTTTATTGAAGTCGACCTGAACTTTAATACATGCATGTTACATGTAAACAATGATTGTAGCACAGATGCATTGTGGCCGCGAACTTGTTTAACAAACAAGTTGCGAGTAGTTTGTCTCCGGAAGCGGCCCGAAGATTAGATTGCGGGTCGTATCATAAACTGCCGCGGGAAGTTAAGCGATATTTCAAGCGGTATCTACTTCATATAAGATTGGTTTATGTTATACAGATATATACGTATATTACGATACAAACGACGTAACTATAGTGCCTCCTTTTGACAATTTATGCGATATAAATGTGTACAATATCAATCAATATGAGAACTGATTTTGATTTAGATACTTGTTTAGAGTGAGTGGAATATAAACTATGGATTAATAATTCTTGAACGCCTGACAATTTTTAGACCTAATTCTAACTTACGTGGTTGACAGTCTCGTTACTGGGAACCTAGTCTTCTCTTTCCACGTATTTCTCTAAACTCACAGATATAATTTAAAGCTGATGGGCTTAGAACACTGAAATTAGTAATCTGGTCGTCAATAAAAATCGATAAAGAATGAAATTAAATACTACATACTTTAGTAACTGCCTCTTATACACCCTAGTTCGAATTATAATAAGCCTAAGATCATTTATTTTGCGGTGGCCTAGTAACGTCGGTGTGACAAATCGGGTGTTGGCAGTGGGGTGTGTAATGTTTCATTTTACGGATCCGCGTGCCCGTTGCGGACTTCATCTCCATTAAATAATTACTCACATCGAAAAACTAAGCCCTCGGTGCCCGATAGTATGGGGTCTCAAGATAGTGATGTCCTCGTAATCTTAAACTGAGTTAGTGTTGCCATGTTTGAAAATTACCACGCAGCTAGTAGACAAAAAATAAGCAATCACACTATTTAAAAGAATATTTCCATAATTAAATATCATAATCATAATATTATTTAAATAAAATTCTTTCTGTTTATTTGTAATTTGTTTGTATATGCACATAGAATAAAAAAACAATCAGTTTAAGATTCTTACGTCAGCAGTAAATACAAACTCGTTCACAGATTTTAGCCGTTGAAATAGTACAAAGTAGTAAGCAAGCCGTAACTTATTCTTATAACACTAGTGTACCATTATACCCCATCCCTAAAGAACAAACAAAAGTTGTCAACGTCGGAGAAACTGCAACGCGGTCAGGTCAGGCGTGTAATCCTTTATTACAGCGGCGGGACAAGCCGCAGCGGGCCGCGGCGGGCCGCTCTCGTAAGCGCATTATCCGAATTAACAATTAGTCATGCCTACGTCTGGCTACGAAGTTTGCACAAATTTACATAACAATAAAGCCCTTTCCGGCATCGACCGCCATCGTGATTTTTAAAATTAATTGGATCGCGGCCCATGCAAAATTTGGATACCCCTCCGTTTTGGTCCATAACTTTCTGGTCAGTGTAACGAGATGATTGTTTCTTTTCAAAACAATTTACACGGAGCCTATTCAATTGCTTATAAAATAAATCTCAAATCAAATCTAGTCAAGTGTGTACTACGTGTATAACAGGTACTTACATTAACTTTTGCTAAAATTAAATGTTTCTTTGTCCGTTTATGATGCTTTCACGGCAGTACGAATCATGCGAAGTTACATACCTAATTAGAGACATGAACACAAAACGAAATGGCTTCAATTCCGGAAAATTATATACAGATATACAGGCTAAAATTGAAAAAAAAAACAACAAAACAGATATGAATAATCAATCAAGGAGGATATATGAGGTAGAGTTGTAAGGGTAACTAGTACATCTACAGTACTTCACACTTGTAGTGAATAGTAGCTGCAGCAGACATCGAAACACCTAGGTATCAACACAGTTTAAAAGCAAACATGCGTAACATTTACGATAAAAGCAATCGCAAATAAATCTCACCTTTGCTTTTCATCTCAACCGGTGTTTAATCGGCTGATAGATTCATCCTGCTCGTGTAATGAAATAATTTCATGTTCTGCGTTGATCGATTAGGCGCAAAAGGCTCCCCTTCATAGGGTAATGGGTTAGCGCTATTATTTCGACACGTTACTTCGTGCAATGCGTGGTATCATTTTGCCGTTGGGCCGGCTATTAAACGGTGGGGCGCACATGAAAACAAAATGTAGCTTTTAAATGGAATGGATTATTCCATGTTGCAAAAATGTGGTTATATTTCTGAACACGGTTGCGATGTATGTATGTTTATTATAACGTGAACAAACATGTCCCTGATGAGAAATTCTGCAGGATCATTCTGTTATTGACAGTAATTGAAGTAGGGAGTGAATTATAGCCCCTAATTCTGTAGGTCCAGGTTTAGGTGCTACATTTTAAGAAGTCATTAATGAATAAAGGAAGAAACGTAATGTTCTATAAGTTAACAATTACTAATGCCAAAAGATGGTAGAACCCTTGGTGGATCTACTCCGAAGGCATCACCGTCAAACATGTTTCTGCGTAATAATAGCAGTGCTGAGCGCTGCTGTGTTCTGTGTTGAAACGTGTGTTAAGAGTAGAGAATTTGATCCCGAGACTCGGATCCCGGGATCACGGATGTATTTCGGCCCCGAAAATTTCGGGATAAAATTTTACATATCCCGGGATTTTCGGAACAAAAATCTCTCAATTAGCTTGAGAGTTTGTCAGCCATCTTGTTTTGCCAGCTGATTTAATTGGTAAGTTAATTTTATTGCAAATTTAACATATTATTTTGGAATGTTATTAACAAAATAAGATGATTTGTTTCTTTTATAGGTTTAGTTTGAGTTAAAATTTTATTTATGTTCAGAAGGAATTTGTTTTCATGACAAAATGTTAAGTGTAACCAAATCGCATGTTTATTTTAAGAGAAGATTTAAGTAAATTTTGTTGAACTTTATTTTTTTACTTTCTAACTAATTATTTAGTGAAAATTTAATTATCCTGTTAATGAAATTATTAGTAAAAAGCTGTTTTTATACAATCCCAATCCCGGGACTATGCCGGGATTGTCTCCGGACAATCCCAAAATCCCAGGTTTAGAATCCCGGGATCAAATTCCCTAGATAAAAGAGAGAAATTTATGGGAGGCCAGTAGCTTCATAGTGTGTGGTCTTAAAATACCACCAGCAGTGAGACAGTTGTTTTGTTGTAAATATTATGTAATACACAATTGTAAATTAACCTAAACATATTATGTATGCAATTTATTCTATAGATATACTGCACCTCGAAATTTAATTACCAGTCGCATATGTAACAGGAAACTGAATTTTTACATGTAAAAATATTTGAAAGCTTTGATTGCGAAATCAACCACGAATACAAAAAATAGATTGACTTTGTTTTAGATGCTATACGGCGATACATATAGGTATGTACGGACGAATATCCAGTGAAGCGAAGAGGAGCATCCTATCGCCGCATCGCATCCACCATTCAAATGGGCAGCGATAAAAGCACAAAACTAAATCGCGAACCAAATGAACAAGAACAATATAGGGCTTAAATTGTAGCATTGTGAACGAACAACGGACCGGCGACACGTTACGAAGAATAGAGTCATTTGCCTCTAACAATATTAATGCCGGCGTGACCCTCATACCATCAGTTTTTGTTTGTTAATCTACAGAAAGGGCGTAACTCATTTTGTCAACTCGTAATTTAATTTCACTTGAACCCCAACAGTCGACGGTCGAGCGGTGCTCCGCGCTGCAGGCGCCGGACATAGGCACTTAATTTATTGTCTGCTTATATGTAACATTTATACGCGACAAAACATAGTATTAGACAACCTTGTTCGGCCCGACTATCAATTATAACCATTGTTTTGGACAGCATAATAAAGTTGCACCGCCCACCTTGCAAATCAGCATAAATTTCATATTTCACGAACCCATGTAACAATATTAAAGTCCCAACGTTCCGCGACAGCTTTATAGTCCCTGGGCAACAAAAACCCAATAGAATTTCGGTCAAAGGTGACTGTAGGTAGTCGTTCAGAAATGCTTAAAATGCAATTTTAAGAAGCTCTTTTATTTATGGCCCCTAAAAATGTAAAATGCACGCATTTTATTGCTGGGCTTTATAAAAATGCGAAGAACAAACAATATCCCTGTTATCCCAAGATAGGGGATGTCGAACCGTGTTTGTCTGCTTACCCGGTATCGTGGGGATGTCTTCTGACATAACTAAAAAAAAGATACTAAGGTAGCGCCCAACAAATCACTACCCTCCTAAAAATAACAAATATTTCATTCTAAAACAAATATATTTGCCTTTCAAATAATCAAATTTCGCGATTCTAATTGACTTATAACCTAAATAGAGACTTTAAGACCCTTCCTAATATATTGAAGATTCAAATGACTGATAAATTTGATTATGTCTCTTGACAAAGAGATTTAATTTTGATCAACGCTTTTTGTTACGAGGATTTATTGTCCTTGCTTCTTATTATAAATTATCATCCTTTTATACTATATCGAAAGTTTAATCAAAGTGGTGAATTTGCACTGTTAGCTCTATTGACACATCAAAATTACGCCTTAATCTTAGTTATCAATTAAATTTCAAATTGAGAAAATATGGAATTATTAGAATATTATGTTAAAATTTTGAGAATTTTTGCAACTAAAATCGTCTATATTTCCTAATACAAGAGAGAATTTTTTTAAGCAACCTGTTACCAGATACATAATACAGTAAATTAGGCCGTTTGTAACGGATGCCCAATTTGACGCGCGTTTCTCAAAACTGCTTTATGGGAACTAATAGCAATATTATACTCTGTTGGATGGCACCGCGGCGCGGCGTAAAGCTAAGTGTTGAAAAATGTAAAATATTTAAGATGCGAGATTTTATAATAAGAATCGGGGAGATTACACCTTGTGCACATCTATTTTTAACGCGGCGGTGGCAAGTGGGACATTTTTATTGCGCCGAGCTCTAGATTAGTTTTGTTCTGAAAATTTGATGCATATACAATGAACTCGATTATTCAACGCCCCGCGCGACTCGTTTACCACTGTAATATGAATTAAATATGATCCCATATGACTGTTTTCCTCCAGTTGTATCGCATTCATTTTGTGTTCGTAATGAAGGGGTTGTCAACTTGATCACGAATTAGAGAAGTTGTTTGGAACACATATACAGCTAGAGGAAATTGAGTCCAACTTCGGATTTAATAATATTAAAATGTTGTAAATTTCCTTTACTGTTCGAACGTCATAAGAACGCCATGTTGCAGTAATTGCATACCCATAACTAACAGAGCTCAATTTAGCGAAAACGACTTAACTACGCGGATTACGAATTTGAAATTCTAAGAGTAAATCGGAATTTCGACAGCAAGAGTGACATTCTGTGTCGAATGCGAGGACAAAAGTGAGAATATGAACATGTGCAAAAAATATCTGGCGTATGCATTTGGGAATTTCGCGTGACAGAGAATTTAATACGAGGGGAGTCTAATATTAAACCTCGGGGACCCATCACTTTTAATATCTGGCCGGCGTCCTAGAGGGCTCCTAAATTATTTACCAAATGGAAAGGTAATGGTCGCAGAAGAGTGCGAATGAAGGTATGCAAATTTTATAAGCACATATTGTTATCCATAAAACGTGTTAGCTCCTCTCGAGATCGGCGTAATGAAGAATGCTCGGCCATCAAAATATGGGATATTCGCACCTCGCTAAAGTGTGTTTCCACGTACAGTGTAATTACATATTAGGGAGTTTTGTTAAGCAAACAACTGTTATGACCCGCTCTCAGGGCTTTTAGCGATCTAAACATTCGCATGGGATGTGTATGTACTTTAAAGGATCATTATTATTTATTAAGCTCATTTCGCACCGCATATTATAACGTTCATCAACTCTATGTTTTAGGCATGTTATCTTAATTCTTACAGATGCTACTATGCATTTTGCAAGGTTGTAAGACGAGTCTGATTCGAGCGAGGAGATACCACCTCCGCACCTATTTCTAGTGTGAAAGAGCTTTATATTAAAGTGTCTTGGCAAATACATTCTATTTGCCAAGACACTTTACTTTACTATAAAGCGATCATTGACCCACAACCATTTTAGTCTTCGAGAGTAACAACGCAACAGTGTTGGACTTCAGGTTTTTTTATATAAAGTTGCTTACAAATGTCTACTGGCGACAGCGACTGCTACAATACAATCAGGTGATCCGCGTGTTCGTTTGCTACGTTAAACATATAAAAATATCTATCAAATGGACTAAAAACTTATATAAAGTAAAGATTTATGTATCGAAAATAATAACTGTTATCAAGACTGCTATTATTTGAGCGTGAAGTAGGTATCAAAGGTAGGTATCTCGTATTTCCGCTTATAGGTATATGGATTTAAAACCATTTGTTACTACACAGGAAAACGCGCCACACCAACAAATGGTACTGCACGGTGAATGAGCGACTGCGGATTTATTGGGAGAAATCACTTTTAATCCCTACACGTGTCCGCGTTTAGGGTGAAGGGGTGAGGCAGGAGTCACGGACCATAAACAGTCACGCTTCGCGGACGCAGGCTAATGATGGCGGCCGTGGGCCTCGCAATATACTGTTACACTGTAACAGCGCTGCAATTGTAATTATAACGATATAATTACCAAATTCATTATTGATCACCTGTCTCAAATTGGACTCTTTCTGTTTAGCAACGCCGTGTGGTTTTTGAACTGTATGCGGCTCAAGAGTTAAAATAATGACTTTTGTGAAAATAATCAGACAGTAACCGTTGAAAAGTAAAATTTGCAATTTTAAATATATGTAATATAATTGCGTTGCTGATAAATCTTATAATACGATAAGAAAAACTATCAGAAAACACTAAAAGCTTACTCGACTTTGTCGTCGGTTTCTTGAGATGAGCGTAGATCCTGGAAATGCTCTAGAGATAATCACAAAAGTGAAATATGTTGCAACAAACTTGTTTTATTCCTCGAGGTTATTAATTATTATTAAAATTAATTACAATATAAATATATTTAAAATAATATGTTAATTTCTGTACATCTTAAAAATCATTTCACAATTATAAGTATAGATTAGCCTTTATAGTCTATATGTTTTTATGGACTGTTTTTATTTACAGAATACTCCTTGTTATAAAATATATATGTATGTTATAAAATCATGAGATGAGATGTGTACAAAAAAATTCATATTTTTATAATACATCTCATCTTACACATATTATTAGACATTAATGAATATCCACACATCCAACACACCGCAATGAAGAGCTTAAAATGTAAACATTGTTGCAAAATAAAAAGCAATCTGTGTCGGCGATGCATAATGAGATTCGAGTACGAACAACAGATTGGATAACGTAACTCGATTATCGTACATTGTACGTCTTCTATAAAGTTCGTTAATCAGGCCGGGGCAGGGGTTGAATTTTGTTTATTTCGATGTGCGCGCAGATTTAGTAGCGACGGAGGTGGCCACCGAGCGTGTCTGCGGGGGAACCAGGGAACCATCGTTGCTATTACCGTGCATTTAGATTGAATCCTAATAAAGAAAATGTTCTCTAATTGCAAAAAAAATTATGCTAAAATATATCGTCATTCAATAATAATACTACATTTAATTTGCGTTGAGCACATGATAACTGTGGAAAATGCGAAGGTTTATTTTTGAAAAAACTCTGTTATAAAATATGTATTACTATCTTATTCCCTTGGCTCCGCTTCGCCGGTTGAGTTTTACAGTAATGAGTAACCCGTGTCATATACTAAATATTTGTGTGCCAAATTTCCCAATTAAAAGAGTAAAAACCCACGTACATAATTACAAAATTTCGCCTTTATAATATAAGTAAGATTTCTACATAACAATGCATTCAATCCAAGCCTTCTGGCACAACCCTGGCCATCATACATGATTTTAGACCACATTATAAAGATAATATACACAACTATGTCCAGCTACCCAAGTACAACTCCAGCTAGGTGTAGTGGCACAAATCTACTGAGTAGGTACACGATATTTATAAATAATAACTTCCTTTTTTAAATAAAATTAATTACCATGTTCGCACTTCGTTTCCCTTGAGCTCCCATATTATGAAAGAGATCCATAAATAAAGCTTCATAAGGCTGAGTTTAATAACTGACGACAGTTGGACCCACTTCTTTACAAATTTTCCTTCCTTTAAATTTGTATAAAAAATAAGCTTTAAATAAATTTCCTGAATAGTAATAGTAGGTACTTGATATTCAAGTGAAGTTTTAAACACAAGGTACACGTATATTTTAAAGCAATTTAAATGACAATTTATAAGTGCCCCGTAGAGATAACCTGATGGTTGAAACTTGGCCTCTCAGTCGAGGGTTCGAATCTCAGGCCACTGATTTTAAAATTATGTGCGTTTTAGAAATTAATTATCACTGCTTTACGGTGAAGTAAAACATCTTGAGGAAACCTGCACATCTGATGTAAAAAAAAATTACAAACTTGTGTGAAGTCTACCAATTCGCACTTGGCCAGCGCGGTGTACTATGACCTAAAACTCTCTCATTCTGAGAGAAGACCCATCTCCAGCAGTGCGACAATAATGAGTTGACGACGAAATTCCCCGTAGGCCTATATTTGTTTCATTATTTCAAACGTAGTTGATTCAAATAAACAATATTTCTAGTAATAATAAACAAGTTTTGCTTTGGCTAATGTCGGCATCTCTTCCCAGATTTCTCGGATTATGGGAACACGTAAAGCCATTTACAACTAGCCATACAATATCTGTTCCGTTATTACCTCCACTTGTGAAACCTGCAGTGCAATTGGAATGCTTTACGTGCCTGGATTATGGACAAAGCACTGCGGACACGAAGACAGGGTGTGATTAATGTATCTGTTCTTACTTGGTTTAATCATATTGAAAGTACAGGTGTGGCATACGCTACATAATAATGTTACGCATATTTTTTACATTGGTATATTTAAAATTGGCAATGGGCAACTGTCCGCTGTTTAAAAAAATGTATAAAGGAACTAAATTTTCGAAATAAAAGAACAAATGAAGACTTGTCCTTTTATTTAAATAAATTTATTATGCTCAGCGCGATCCAGCCAGTGTAGTTTTTTCAAAATTCACCGGAAAATAAATATACGCAAATGAAAGTCGCGTGTACCATGTATGTACAAATATAGTTTAGAGGCCCCAAAAAATAGATTGGAGGACAGAGAATAAGTTACTAATTACGTTACTTTTAAACCATAAGTACTGGATTTCATGTAAGATTTATACTACATGTGAAATAGTCTTAAAATTTTGTTTTTTTTTTAGTTTAACATTTGTTTCCATTAAATTCCGTGTATTTAAATAAATGTTTTTTTCAATGTTATTTTATGCTGTGGATAAAACCGCGTAGCAAAGCTAGTTATATATAAAAAAAACGCCATTTAGAAAGTTATGCGAATTTTATTTACTAGTAAGTCAAAGTCTCTCATTCAGGGAGGAAACCCAAGCTTAGCAATTGAACAATAATAAGTTCATTATGATAATGAAATATTGATATACAATAAATGTTTATTGTACAAAATTGTACGTACTAGTATCAAAAAGTCTACCATACTTTTCCTAATAAAACATTCCATTTGGTGCATTTTCATTGATTCATTTTATAGTTTCATTTAGTTTAGTGTTTACATACTGTCTCACTGACTCTCCATCACTAATTATAGTCCCAATAGCATCGTGAATAACGGTCCGTGTAATCTTAATTACAAGCCACGCTATTGTTGTACGTAGGTAAAGTAATAAAGCAATACGTTCATATACAATTTTAATTGTAATTGTTTAATCAGTGGTGTCAACATCTATATGAATAACTTAATAGTATTAAATTAATTAATTAATTAATCGAATTAGCCTTGCTATTCAACGAGGTAATGTTGCCAGCATTCTGGGAACTCATC
>DWTU01001103.1:0-14157 GCA_018251515.1 Cecropterus confusis
AATTTTTATCCTTCTGTTTAGTATCGTTTTAACTTGAATATTAACCAGGTAGATATGTATATTTATAAGACGATTAACATAATAATTATGTTATAAATACGCCTTTTTTAATTCCTAAGCATATGTTAACGGAGTGTTTTCCAAAATAGTCAAAATAAGGTAGTTATTAAACTTCCAGAATGGCGAGCGTAGACTACACAAAAGTTCCAATAGTTGAAAAGGCTCTGTATGTACCGCCTTTGGACGAAATCGTCGATGGTAAGAACATAATTCGTTGTAGCAATATGTTAAATTACATAAAATTGAGAAGATGCATGACACTACAAGTACTAGTAGTTGAGCGGCTTTTTGGATTGAATTTCACTGCGAAAAGAAAAAGATGTTTTTTTTTGTATAAAGTAGTGTTGACTTTCCTTTGAAAGTGCTGCTTTGCAGCTAAAACACGTTATAGTGGGACAGAGTATTTTGGGATTTTTACCTCGCCTCGTTTGATTTATATTATAGTGTTGTCTCGAGGCTTGAAAGCAACGTTCGAAACAGTGGAAGTTAGCGCAGAGGACAGCCCCGACCTCACTCAGGAACCTTACAGCCTCGTTGCACCCGGTAGGTAACATTTTCGTAACAGTTTTTGTTAATCTATTTAATGTCAATATTAATTTTAACATAACATTTTTTAATTTAGTTTCATGTAATTGAAATTTCTAAAATTAAATCTATATCTAGTATTTACGTGTTTAATGTACCTACTATACCAAAACAAGTTTTAACAAATACCGCGAAGACTGCAGCGCCGTTGGCGGTATTATACACCAGATAAGAGGACATTGAATTTTGTTATTTATAATGTTTTCCTTTCATTAGATACATTAAATTTTAAAAAGTGAAAATACAGACTTCGATATTTAATTTACATACGTTCCCATATTTGGCGCTTTCGTGCGTTCCTGATAATATGACTTGTGAAATCATAAGTTAATAAAGATATCTCGTTTAAATAAACCATAAAGAGAACGTACAGTAGCTGTATTGTTTTGATTGTGAGATAATGAAGCTATTCAAATGTTCTTATCTTTACTGTATTCGTTGATATGAGGGTTGTATAATTATACAATAATCGACAGACTGTCCAATTTTAGACTCGTTAACATGCAATATAGTGCATTTTAGGGCTAACTGGCGAAAACCCAGTGAAGCTGGTGGAGCTGGGCGGGCCGCCGTACCTGCTGCCGCTGGTGCAGCGCGACAAGGTGTACGACCTGGCCGCGCTGCTGCAGCACTTGCGCCGTCGCCGCGCGCTGCTGGCCGGCGCCGGAGCCGGGCCCTGGCCCTACGCCGGCGTCAACTGCGAGGTACCGCCTACACGCACATACATGCATATGTAAAAAGGTACTGCCCGTTTGCTGAACACGATAAGCAGTCTCAGTCGCATGATTGTTGTCGTCGTCGTTACGAATATGTAGATAACCGCTATTCCAATTTTATTAATAAATGTATTCGATTGGTATATGGTATTCGATTCAATATATTAAGATTCTTTTAAGCCGCAATTTTTTTCAATCATTTCCTGCTCGATTCCGGGTGATTTATTTTGAATTATCCGCCGGGCAACGGTTTCCATGAGGCGAAACATATCCTTTTTTAAGTCTGAATAGTAGTTAAGTTTGTTCTAAATCGAAATAGACAAATAAGCACATTACAAAAAAAAAGTGAATTCCAGGGCATAATCAACATGTCGGTGAAGGACGGCGTGGTGGAGCAGGGCAGCCGCATCGTGACGGTGGAGCCGGTGGGCGGCGCGCGCGGCCGCGCCGGCTACCTGCAGCGGCGCCTGCCCAGCAACGAGACTCGGACCGCGCTGCTGGGGAACTACGTGCTCACTGACGGGGAACCGGGGAAGGTTAATGATACATCGGGTTCATGTTTACTTTATTCTATGAACAATTATAACGATACCAATTTTAAGCAAAAATATAAAGCACAATTATGTGTGCTTAATATTTTTTACATGTGCTTACTTAATAGTAAGTAAGAAAATATTTATAACTTTGGTAGTAAACCAAAGTTATAAATATTTTCTTGTGTGTATATTGTAATGTATTGTCATTTGCATGTATTTTATAGGTCATAAAAGTGGTAGTTAAGAAACGGATCGGCGAATCGAACTTCATCACTGCAATCAGGGAGACTTTAAAGAAGCACTATGGAGAAAAAGTCGTCGGTAAGATTAATCAAATGGCTCATATTTTAAACCCGAACATCTATTTTTTTTTGCAAAAAAGTTAATATAAAAGATGGCATAGTCGCGTTTTTGCCCAAATTCGCGAGTTCATGTGTCGTTCTCTGCAGGTCTGGGCGGCGCATTCGTGCTGCGCGAGGGGAGCGTGCGGCACCACGTGATGCCGGACTTCAGCTCGACGCCGCTGTGCTCGGACGCCGACTTGGACGGCTGGCTGCACTTCTTCGAGATGCGCGCGCCCATATCCTACATGGGCACGCTCGTCACCGGAGACATGGTCGGTATCGTGAGATTTCCGTACAATGTACACTAGTAAATTTATCGTTAATTATTAACGATGAATTTTATGTTTGTACAAAAAGTCTACATACTGCTCACGATTTTGAACGAATGAAGCATGAATACAACAACGACACGATCGATGCATAAAGTTCCATTTAAAATTTGTAATTTTCTATACATATGATGGTAGTTTAATTACAAAGTCTTATCTCATCAAATTATCAGTTTTAGGCATACCTTCGAGTCAATTAAATTATCAAATCATATTAAATAAGTAGTAAATAGTATGATTGTGTGGCAGGGCCTGGACCTGCGCGTGCAGCACTTCCACGGGTTCAGCGCGCACGGCGACGGCGGGCACTACCACTACGACACGTCGCCGGCGCGGGCGCACTACGAGGGCTACTTCGTGCCCGCCGCCGCCGTGCTGCGCGTCGACGCGCCCGTCGACACGCACACCATCGGCCGCGATTGAACTCTACGAATGCCCGAACGAATCGAGCATATTTCGAATGCCGATCACTTTAGCGCGAATAAGTATGTAAAAATCTTGGATCAGAACCTGAATGCTTCGGTTTGTATATTATCTCGGACGAGCGCAAATATTAATAAACGCACACCGAACGCCGGACTACCAATAAGTAACCAGAATTCACTCCTAGAAATAACATTTCTTAAATTTGAGTTTACTCTAAATATATTTTACTACTACACAAATCAAAAACATGCTTTGCATTAGGAGTATATTTGGTTCTTAAGGATGATAACCATGCTATCTGTAGTTAAACTGAAAAATATTGCAATCGAATTAATCCTTTTGTGAACTTTTTTAACTAAATTGAATAATACCAAAAAATACAACGTAATTAGCTTTTGTTCCAATAGGTTCGTTTTGTAATTTCAGAATTTATTCAATTAAGAATCTTAGAGATATTGAATTCATATGATAGTATAGCAAGCATTAATTTACTTCTATGTAATTTAACGAATGCTAGTTCAATAAACAGACACGTTATCAAGTTTTGCAGCTTGTGTGATATTTCATCGCTATTATTTAAGTATTAAGCAAAGATAAGGTGTCAAAAGTTATCGATTTTTGTAAATAAAACAATCAAATATTAATGGTGTATCAATATATTGGAGGAAAGTTGGGGGTAAAATTTATATATAAAGATTAACTTCGTAACAACATGGCGCCGAGCTTGAAAGCTGGAAGTTAACGCCTAACAACAGTTCTAAATTAATTTCACAAAAATCTATACACTTGCTATTAACTATTGTTATAAATTTACCAATAGACTACACGATCCTGGTTGATCATTTCTCACCGGGGTAACATATCCTCTAGTGACAACTGGGGTACACCTGAATAATCAGCACTCTCATCAAATATAAAAATGTAAGTTGTATGTTTATAGTGAAGCCGGTAATTGTATAATCTATTCTAGCGCGATTTATAGCTGCATGTTTACTGAATACGACTGTTGTGCTAGCTACTGTTTTTAAACGGCTTCACCACCAACTCACGCACGTCGCACATTGCTGCAAACGTTTTAATATTCCTTTCTTACTATGACCTTTCAGTTAAACTTGAAAATATGTTCACCAGTAATCATACCGAAATTTCTCACAGGGGACAACCAGACAAGAAGAATGTTAAGATTACAATGTAATTTAAACTAAAATTCTTCCCTGTGACATGCTTGTGTACCTATTTATTGCAATGAACGGGAATATTATGGATATACATGTTAAAATATAATGAAATTAAATTACGTATTTTCCAGTAAAATAAATGTCTATATATAATATGTCCCCAATAAACTCCATTCCCTGTTCACATTATCTGTTCACACCATAATCTATTTTGAATATGGATTATAATTTTAAATGACATACAAAAATACTAACATTATCTTATGTACAATGAATCATAAATTATAAATATAGCTAAAATTTTCCAAAGGATTTTAAGAGAAACGTTAGAATTGGGAATAAGTTTATCTTATTGTAGAATATTTGATAAATTTTGCGAATAAAAGTTGCATAGTGAAGGATTTCTTTGAATACCCAAAATGTAGCCAAAAACGAATAGCATCAATATATTACGTAAGTATTTAAGTTTAGTAAAGCCAATAAATTATTGAAGCAATTATTTTATATGAATGTTGTCTTGACCTTACTACTAACAAAGAAACTAACGAATAGAGTCCGACCGAAGGTCGATTCTTGGCCGAAGCCGAACCTCGTAGACCATAAGAAATTCAGTTCTAAATTGCAAAAAATGTTTTTATTTTTTTTAAATGATTTTTATTTTTGTAGGTAAAAATCTATGTTTATTAGATATAAATAACTTCTAAAGCTGATTAAAATTTATTTGCTACTTTTCTAAAATAATAATAGTTCAAATAATATGAATTTCATATACGACTGGCGACGCAAATCCACAATGTTATCCTTTCGCTTCACCATGTCCATTGCAGTATCATGTATTCGTTATAGTTTTTTCCATTCAGGCACTTGCTAGAATCTTCGGCGTCGGCCAAAACTTCGGCACATTTTGGCCGAAGCCGAAGGTGGTTTTTTTGGTCGAAGGTGGCCGAAGCCGAAGCTTCGGTCGGACACTACTGATGAACAATCCTATGACACACAACCCAACAAATAGATTAAAATATTGTAATATAGGTGCATCTACCTGGTTTTTTAATTTTAAACAATTGTCGGGTTTTAGTAATTATTCTTTTCGTTTGTTTTTACAATGCGCTATATATTCATAACACTGACAATAGTGGCAGTCTGTGGCTATGAGCGTCATAATTTTAAGAATGACATTAGAATATATATTCATTATTTTGAATGTATTCACATTCAATTTTATTTGCAATTTCATGTGTACTATTACGGTACGAAAAAAAAAACGCAATAGTTAAATAGAAGGAGGATTTCTGAGACTATACTTATTCTAACAAATCCTAATAGTAACTCTAGGGAATAACTCAAACTGCGCCGGGCATCCACAAAATACACAACGAGAGTTTATCACTTACGATTATTTGCGTTAAGAAAATTGCATGTAAATGCAACATTAAACAAGGTCCTCAGCCAGTCCTCATTAAATGGCAAGAAGACATGACCTGAATTCCTATTAGCTATAACCTCATAGTAGCATTAAAGAAATCGAGCTTAAATTTATTAGCTATTCGGTTGACGCCCGGCGCAACGTGAGCTTAGTCTAACGTACACAGCCCGATATGTCGCTAGCTCGCTAATCAATAAAATTAATAACAATCGATACCAATAACACAAGGAATTCGAATTTCAGTGAAATATAAAGATTCAAATAAAAAGGGACTATGACTACAGTGGGATGCATTTCAACCGTAAATTATTAAATATTTAAAGATGAATGAGAAATCAGAAACATATAAATATAGTGACAAAATTGCCAGCCGCTACGCAATAGACGGTAAGGCCAGCAATTTTTTTGGTTAATCGGCATAATCTCGCCGTTTCAACTTCTGTTTTATCATCGAGGGTCAGGATTATTACGTATCATTAGATCTATTATTACTAAAACCTTTATTGGAAAATGTATATTGTCAAAATACATCCCTGAATAATAATACTTTTATTTAATAAAAACTTTAAATACATAAGATTATAACTTGCATAGTTATACATTCATCGAATAAAGGCTACATGTAAAATTTTGTATACAAAAATAAAACCACATGAAGTGCATACTATCTAAGCTTAATAATTAAAAAAATATGTACAACACATTTTCATCTTGTTCGCTGAAACAAATCAATTGTTTATTTTACTAGCTTTATGTTCTATCTGTCCATTGTGTTGTGGAATGAAAAACTTTAATTGAATTTTAAGAATAAGCAAAATTACATAGCATGGACAGGTCCATCGCTCGGTCGATGGGGCGAATTCTCCGTACACTAAAATTAACCAAAGTAGTTTTGGCAATTCACCATTGCAGTTTACCATGCACCCTCTCTAGTTTCGTACAATCAGTCTAAACTGGAATCTATTAAACGTTTCCATCATGATACATTCTTATGATAAGACTAAATACGTAAATGAATGTTATTACGGTCTCCGTACGCTTCAGCTCATCGGTCTATAAGCTTTGCAAAGATATCATCAATAAAATTGTTAGGTCGGGGAGTCACCACTTCTGAGAAGACGCATCTAAATGAACACTAACTTTTTTATCACCAATCACGAGACATTTATCATATCACTCGGTTCCACGAGCGGTTCGGGTGCGGCGCGGGGCGAGGGGGGAGAGGGGGGGCGTTAGGAGCGGAAGAAGCGCACGGCGCGCACGACGTACTGGCGGCAGATGGGGCACTCGGCCAGCTGCTTGGAGCAGGCCGTGCAGGCGGCGATGTGGCCGCACTCCAGCAGCACGCACTCCAGCGGCGCCGCCATGCAGATCTTGCAGCACTCCTCGATGGGCAGGTTGTCGATCTCTGCGGGGTATGGAGTGTATCGGTATATTTCAAAGTCTAGCGAATGCAACGAAATGTTCTTCGTTTGATAAATATCTTTATGAAACTTATTGTAGGTGCTGATAGTTTCGGACTTTATTTATTTCTTTATGAATATTGGAGAGGGAGATATATGTACAACTAGCATGAATCAATATTCATGCTAGTTGAAAATTACATGTAAAAGGTGGTCAAGAATGTGCAAGAGGAAGACTGAAGTATTCCCAAAATGCTATGACATGGATCTCATCTTCAAAGCCAGCGATGAAATGGCCACTCCTTTACTGATATAGGTGTCCATAGGGACGGTGACTGCTTTTTATTATAAGTACAAAAAAATGTAAGTATTAGTAGTAGTATAGTACAAGTACAAAAAAAGATGAATGTTAAATGAACTGACCATCCTTGAACTTGGCGTGGTCCTGCCACAGTATCTTGGCGCGCTCGAGCAGGTCTTTGCGCTCGAGGCAGCCGCGGTACTCCACTCGGTTACGCGTGAGCAACTCCTTTAGTTGCTTCACGTTCAAAAAGTCCAGGTCCGATGGCTGCTTTAGATTTTCTAACGTTATTTGTCTCGGGGTGCCTGGAAACGATGAGGGTACAATTGTCATAAATCAACTGAGTATCACGCAGTGGTATAAGGAATAATAAGATAAAGCTCCTAACCTTTTCGTTAAATTTTCTTAATTCAGATCAATCCTGACTGAGTACAATAATAATAATACGTACAGGCAACTAGTAACACCCATGGGCCATACGAGATAAATATTTCTTATATCATAGCTAACTGACAGGTACACGAACGTATTATTCAAAAATCTGTTCTATAACATGCCGGTTCACTCAATATCGACACGTGGAGATGGTCCTACCTGGCTCGTCCATGAGGGGCTCGTCTTGCAGACTGGCCGTGTCGGTGGCGGCGGAATCGGAGCGGTGCAGCGCCAGCTCGGAGGCGGCGCGGCGCGGGGCGTCGGCCGCCGCCGTCGCCGCCAGCAACACGTCGGAGTCTGCTCGGGAAGAGTTGCTTATTGGACGATCTCGGATATTCTACTATATTTGGAAATACCTTAAGTAGGGTCTAAACAAAGAAGACCCCGGTCTCATTTGGGATTGACTTAAGGCACAGGGGCTTAAAAAAAGTTAAATTTAGTAAAAGTTTTTGGCGAAACCATTTTTGTCATTTATATAATGTATGTACCTAACGGTATATAACACATATGTCAAAGTTGAGATTAATGCATGTAATCCCTGATAAAACTGCAAATATTCTGATGTATGTTTGATGATGTAAATTTCATTGATTACAGCTTATATATAAATAGAAATATATAAAAAGAGATAACAATGTGTGTCTTGTAAATTAACATAAATACACACTGACACAATAAATAAAGACCCCAGTAGAGATTGATTTTATTGTCATTAGGTGATATCCGTACAAGGTCCACACCTCCAGACATATAATTATTGTCATTGAGTAATTTGTATAGGTTTCTCGTTAGTTTTGCGAGACACTTTATGACAGCTACATGATTATTACATCCCGATAGTGGGCACTGTACCATTAGGCAGCGGGTCGGCGGGCCTGGTGACGAACTCCCAGCCGGCGTCGTCCAAGTCCTCCACCTCGAAGCAGTCGGCGGTGTCGACGCGCGCGCTCTCCGACGAGCTGCTGTTGGACAGCGGCGCTTCGGGAACCGGCACACGTATGTCTTGCTCACCGCCTACAATGTAAAAATGTACATATATTTTGTGCACGACCTCCCAACCCAGTTAAACTTATCTATTTATAGAAAAAAGATTTACATTATATGTAGTTTAGAACAGAACTTAAGAGGAGCATATCTAAATATGATGTTTGAGTAAACAACAACAAGATTGCTTTCATGGTCTTCTTGCAGAAAGTGACAATTTAACATCATGTGGACCACATGTCCAGTTTCTAATGCTTTTAAATATAATAAAATCAAGGAAATGTTACCCGGTGTAGTTGTAAACCTCGTGTCTACATTACTTGGTCCGTTGTTTGTTGGACTTGTAGTCGGCGAATGGGCATGGGACGAATTGAAACAATTACCTGAAATATATCAAAAAATTATATAGGATTAAATATATTTAAACAAAAAAGAAACAGTTATATGGGAACAGTGGAACAGTGTACAGAAGGATATTAATATTATTGTAATGGAAAAAGATGATTTACTTCTTTTGTCCTATACCTTTATGGCATAGCTTAAGGGCCTTGATATACCTCTGGTTGGTTGCGGAGCGGCTGTCGAGTTATTCCTCAGATCGAAAGCAGAGTTTATGAAGTCATTGAAATTTGTCGTGAGTCCCTTAAGAGAGCTAAACGGGTTCGCGCCGGAGCGGGACCCGCGCCGCCGGTACGATGCACTGTTCACGTGAGATATACATAAGCTTACTAGTTCTTCTTTTTCTGAAATCAATCGAATGCTATTTTTTAGCAATGAACTCTTAAAATTCAAAGTATTTCGGATGGTACTAGTGTTCTTGAAACTAACAATTTTATAATTATTAAGTATATACATACAACATACATACAAAGGTGGCTTTAGATAATAAAAAAAAAAAATAACTCACAAAAGCAAGATCATCATCCATTTTCTTACATTGCATATCATAAAAGTTGGTATGTACCTTATTGACATTTAAGTTCTTTTTCTATGTTCTAAATAAAACTTTCAAGTACCTAAAGCAAACATATCATATTATTTTTGCTTTAACAAAATATTCACAATGCAGTATTTTTGGCTCAATAAATAATTATTCATTGCCAAACAGTCAGACGAACTATGAATGGATAAAACAATAAGTCATAATTATCATGGGAAATCAACATACCCAGAAAGGAAAATTAGCTTGTTTTATTTTATTATATTATATGATTATCGATTTATCATGTTTGTTGGTATTTTCTGGCTATAGGTTTAGTTAATTGTAGTAGAAATATGAATTAATGCACTGATTGTACATGTACATGAACAACTAAAATTGAAAGGTCTCTTTGTTAATGTTCTCCCAGACTAGATGCCTAAGATACTTACCAGGTGTTATTCAAATATTTTACTGTTAAGGGAGGCACTTATTAGTAAAGAAAATGGCATTACATATAGCTACACTTTACACATCGTAGGTATAAAGATTATACATAAAGCAGATAGAATGCTAATCTAATGGACCGAAAACTAATCTGCTATTTATATAATAATAATAGTTAATTGTTTAGCGATAAATGGCATTTGCTAATACAGAATCGGATTCTGTGCAGTGCTGTTTTTCAGCCACATCCTTATCCCTCAGCTGTTATGCAGGAGTAAAAGGTATCCGCTGCCTTTTGCAATACTTAATAATAGATTACATTTAACGGCTAAATAATAATATATTAAATTAATTAAATTATATAAATGTTGATAATTAGGTTCAGTTATAATCTTATAGTTATGATCTAATTTTAGTTCCATGTTTCAGTAAAATAATATATGTAATCAAATGAAGTCAAATCGATCTAAGTATTTTATTACTTATATGTCAAATGATGGTAGAGAACATAGGACTAACAGCAGATTATCACATTGTTTTATCATTGAATGATACAATTTTAATACACTTACAGCTGCTGATTTGGTCTTATATTTACTGATATTTCCAGTATAAATTAGTGGACAACCTGTTGTAAAGTTCCTGAATAAAACTGATATACATTATAAAGCTATCCAGTACAAGAGCTTCAGTTTTATTCTATATGTGGAGAACAATAAAATTAAGTGTATCATTGAGTGTGTAACTGACAAGCCTAATCATTTGTGATTACATTAGGCTGTGCATTATCTTACACAGAACACTCCACATTGTAGTACCTAGATAAAGTATCTTCTTATCCTCAACATTCTACAGCCTACAACAACATTAAAATCTAAAAGGGGAACTACAGAGCATGATTCCGATTCATTGTGTATTTAATTTTTATTTTATAGTGAAATAGTTGCCTTCTTATTATCCATTCTAGGTTGTCAGTAGTTCTACAAATAGCATAAAAATTTTGGTGTAAACCTTTTAAAATTATATGTATTACACATCTACATAAATCTTTTAATGATGTGTAATTAGGCCTATTTGTACATGTATTTTAAACTAAATTTAAAATAAATAAGTGATGAAACAAAACTGTATTTTTTTTAAATACATTCAAAGTTATACAGAGTCATGTTTAATTGGCAATCATATAATGAACACTAAGCAAGGCTCGTTTGAAATTGGAGTCCATGAGTCAGTGTGGGGATTCCCTAGCACTGCAGATGAAACTATTAATTTTTTACAGGGATATTTCTAGAGCTCCGGGCTTTATCCTAATACTATCAGATTTTTAAAATAATCACCTTTTTTGCTTTAAATGCACATCTCCTTCAAAATTTAATATCTGTAACAAAACTATGAGATATTCTGAAATAATTGTATATCCACAACTGCAACTGACCCCAGTACCTACATTGTTCATATCTATCAATATTTATGTATTTATTTCTGTCCAGACATGAAATCCATTTCCATATGAATTTTCATAACATCCGTTATTTCTAAAATGTAAAACCTACAAGTCCACATTGAAATAATTGGTACTGCAGCTTAAGTATAATTGATATATTATATCCAGGTGGTGGATGGATGGATTTGTTTATGATGATTGTTTATAAATATACAGATATTGTGCTACTACACATTTTTTGACTTTTTTTGTTTCAAAACAAATACAAGTATTATGTGGTTTACAAATATGTTGTAAGGTTTTTGCTATATTTGTTGAAATGTATTAACCATTATATACACCGAAAAACTGTAACATAATGCAAGTCACGAGATGTGCACAATTCAAATTTACCGAATGTCAAATGAAGAGGTCAACAAACAAGCTGAAGCGACTGGGATTGTTCTAGAATATGCAATTGGGAATAACTGCGTGTTACCTATACCAACCTACGCAACCTCTGGTGGAGATGTTCTGGCGCTGCAGGAAACACTGCAGGTCGCGCACCTTCAGATGGGCGATTGTCGGACGAGACAGGGGGCGAGTGGAGAGTATCCTGCAGGGTGCACACATGGCGCCGCCGCCGCGCCGCAGGCAACCGCTGCAGTAGTACCTCTCGCACTCTGTGCATGCCCGCTTCCGCTTGAACACGCTGAACTGCACCGCGCAGCTCTCACACGGCATCCTACTCCCGCGTCCCCGCACTATCATCGGACATACTCAGTGTGACGCACTTTACCACACACCCTCCCTACCGCGGACTCATTCCCCTCACGCACAACTTGTTTTCGTTACTTGGTTCTGCTTGCCGATTTGTTAGACATTGATGATGCAAGGGAGTATTTTGTAAAAAAAAAACATAACATCAGACAAGTGCCATCACGGAAGCGACGTTCCGTTTTGGGATACGTTATGGTGCCAGACAGATTTCATATGCTGAGACATTTTACTTTAGTAATCTGTCCAGTGTCCAATAAACATAGTTGTGCTACCACAGATTAAACAGACAAGGCCGTTGGATAGCCTTTATTGGCTGTCAATATTAGAAGTAAATTGTTCTTCTTTTTGTATATTTTTTTGGTTTAAATACGTTAAAACTAACACGAAACAAATTATAGGCATAATAATTATTTGGTTCAATAAATTCGACTAATAATGTAAAAAATAATATTCGTGTATCCGTTACACGCAGAGTTATACAAAATGTGCATATTTTTTATTTCAGTAATGAAATTATAAAATATGAATATAATCAAATGGGATAATATATTAATAAAAATATCGCGTACATTTCCTTATTTTAAATGTTGGACATGGAACTCCCGGTCTGGAAGACTGGAGTACGACTTCTTTATTATCACCACAATATGGGTATCAAATGAAAGCTAATAAATAGACCATTCTAAAAATATATGTATCATAATGCTTTAACTTGATTATTTTGACGAAAACGCAAATAAAGCATTAAATTTAATATATGGTTAAGAACAAAAAAAATTAGGCAGTCGGGTATTTTGTTTTAATATTTTTAACAATGTAACTAGTTTATACATAATATTATTATTTATGACCTGTAAAACGTTCAGAGCTACGCATGCTTTGCATTAATCTTATACATAAAGTTTTTATTGCTAGTAATATTTTGTTAGGCGTTTATGTTAGGTACATTTAAATTTTAATACGTATCCTGAATTTGAATTACGTTATCAAAGTATGCCAACAGTTGTTATGTTCAACAGCTCATCTTGGGAGCAGTTACGCTCCTGGTTAGTTAGAATATGAATAAGTTGTTAAAAATGTTTATGCTATTCAATCAGCATACTGTTATCAATAATACTTAGATCATCTGAATTTTCAAGTACATTTAGAGAAATGAAGCATAATCAAATTTGACTCTGCTCTGATAAATTTTGTATGCATCGTTTTGAGCATGGGCGTACATGGGTTAAGTCGAACCAATCATGTTTTTCTTTTATATAAGATTGAATATTTAAATAGCAAACGAGCGTTCAGGCCATTCCATCGGATGATAAGTGGTCACTGCTGCCGATAGATATGAAGCTATTCATATTGGACATGGATTTTATCTGAAGTGTATCACAGATGCGTTGCTTCTTCCAAGAACTAAGATGGTCGCCACAGATGAAAGTGAGTCGGCAACGACTCATTTTCACCAAAATGCAAGTCTAGCATTCTCATAGGTGTGGGGATATAGTTACTTGGTCGAACCACAGTCGTTCTACAGACCTGATGCTGAGTTCTGCAGGAATATAGGTAGGTAAATTGCATGTTAATGAATAAAAATCTAATGATAGACTCATAGCAACATCTATTTATGTGAGTTCTCTTAAATTTCATAACAAAGTGAGTATATTGTATAGTAATTAGATATTACAATGAGTGTTCTAACCAAGTTCAATGTAATAATTAGAATGAGTGTTCAATGTGTTTGGTCAATTGGTTGGCGAGGCGGCAGTAAATTTGGCAGTTCGGATAGCACGTACATTTACAGTGTAACATATACACTGTAAATGTACATATATGTACGTACATACGTACATATATGTTTTTAAGCGCTCTAAGTAAGG
>DWTU01001104.1:0-14155 GCA_018251515.1 Cecropterus confusis
CGACCGCCCTTTATCACCTATCTTTAGTTCTGGGACTTCAAGGCAACATGATAGGCCCGGTCCTAGTTCTAATACTCACATGGAGCTTCATGCTCTAACAAATAGATTGATTCTTTTTATGTCCGGCAGTGGACCCAAAAAGGGTAATGGATAAATGAAATTCTATATTTGTATAATATTTACCTTTCCCAAAAAACCCGTGGCACCAGTGACGAAGATAGATCTACCAGCATACGCCTCAGTGACAGGCTGATATGATCGTGCTTTCCCAGATGTTTCCATTTTTAACTGACAATAAATTAATATAAAGTGAAAATTAAAATAAAATCTTTTATTTCAAAGCACTGAAAAAAAATAAACTTTGTAGTAATCCAACGCATCATTTTGTTGCATTATACAATTTTATATCATATGAAAGCTTGTGAGATTTTCTAAATTAAATTAATTAAGATCTAGGTCTGTGGTTTATGTTATAGATTTATTCTTGTGACAAGAGTTTTGGGAGAGTAATGGGTTTACGACGTGTTAGCATCAAAATTGATGAATTATAAAACAATTTTTAAAAGCTTTTACTAATCCATTATCATATTGTATTTTGGTAACCTGAAAGTCATTTACTAATTTTAAGGAGTTTGTATCAACATTGGTGAAGTTTCAAACAAACTTTCAACCCCGACTTAACCTCTAAAATCATCTGACATCAAAAAGTATTTCTGGGGGCCGACGTTATAAAAGAAACGCAGAGAATTTTATGTTTTTAGTTTCAGTAATGATCAATCAGACAGTCAGGACAAATCATTTTATAAGTATAGATAGAAAATAAAAGATGTCATTTTTATTGGATATAATTTATTTAGATTTTAGGATGATGATATTGAAGATGACTTTTTTGTTGTAATTATGTTTTTGTTTATGATGGCTATTTCTATCTGAGATTAATTTTTATTACTATTTATTATGGTGTTTTTGTAAAATTATCATTACACATTAGGGATGTGAAGAGAAACGTAAGTAGAAATTCTATTGTTTTGTGTTTCGATTGAGATGGGTTAATATTTTTCATTATTAATTTTCCTTAGGCTTTGACTTTTGGGTTTTAGTTATATATGGCTTTAGAGTAACATTGAATTAAGTAATAATGGCGACTTCCCAAAGGTAATAGGTTATTTATTTGTCACGTACCTAGACACGCGGCAGCGTGTCAAGCCAAGTTCAAGCAAAGGAACTGGCTAGCCAGCGCCGAGTGTATTACTACACGAACCAATTGATGCCACTTTTGACTTTTCTATAATTCAAAACTTCAAAAAATCCTGGCCAAGTCAAATCTGACCTAATTTAAGAACTTACATTTTTAAATAACAGCAATTGTTATAGGTATCCAATAAAGCAAAGGAATAGAGTATAATACTTGTTCATAATGTTATTCTGTTCCTATAAATACATATTTGGATCTTGCATAGAACTTGGCACTCATGTAGCATTTTTTTTGTATTGAAATTAGCTCTCCTTTTACATTTATGTTTTTGGTGGGATGTAATATACAATAACAATAATAGTAAACTATTGTAAAGTTTGGCCAACCATCTATCCATTCATCAGTCCTTAGAGGTCCATAGCTGGACATAGGATCTACCATATACCTATATACCACAAACCATGCGTGTTGGTGATCGTAGTGGGTGTTGATAACGTGCCCATCTCCTCGATATTGTTTCTTACCTCCTACATACACAGGAAGACAGGGAGTGGTACTATTCAAGACCACACGGCACTATTATTGTAAGGTTAAATACCTCAATTGTAAAGTTTGTGATTACGTTGTATTCTTTGAGGCTCTAGTCACAGTATGTGAATTATGAACGGTTACCTTCAGTACAATCGTTGTCAGATTTGTTTATTTTCTTTTAGTTATACTACTTATACTACTTGAGGTAACATAGTTGGACGACTTTGAAAAGGTGGTAGAAGGAAGGTTCGAAGGGAGGTACAACCGCCACTTATATGTTTAGCGTGAAGTATTTCTTACGTTTCAATGGTTGTGTTTGCAAACTCACTTTTCTATGCTCACTTTTCTATATCTTACTAATATTATAAATGCGAAAGTTTGAGAGGATGTATGTGTTTGTTATTCTTTCACGCAAAAACTACGCTTTATACACTCATAGCTCTACACTAGGATTTTTTCCTGTGTCGTGGGTGCCGTGGACACACAAAGTCGAATACACGAACACTTAGACCCAGAACAGAAATCTAAACTCATCATTCAGATGTCTGCCTGGGCCTAACAGTTGAAACTCGGCCTCTTAATCGAGGGTACCAAGGTTCGAATCTCAGGTATCACCACTGATTTGAAAAATTATGTGCGTATAAGAAATTAATTATTTCTTCTTTACGGTGAAGGAAAACATCTTGAGGACTCCTGAGAGATATACCTGAGAGATCTCTAAAAAAAATTCTCAAAGTTGTGTGAAGTCTACCAATTCGCTGTTGGCCAGCGCGGTGGACTATGGCCTAAAAACTCTCATTCTGAGAGAAGATCCGTGCCCAGCAGTGGGACAAGAATGGGTCGACGACGATGTATATATAGTTTACGACCTGGATTAACACATAATTTTTATGGTAGTACATGACCCAAGCGGACGGAGCCACTACATAGAACTAGTATAAAAAAACGTAACGCTTTACGCGGTGACTGTACCCGAAGTAAGCATAACTCGACAACAATAGCTACGAGTCATCGACTTTCACACGAGTAGCGTTATGAGGACGGCTTGCCTTTTTATAGGCAACACATTGAGAATCTATATGACATGCATTACTATAGATCTACTAGTGTCTTACTGCAGACGCATAATTTGCTTCATTTTTTAGCCTTTATTAATTGATTTTTAGCTTATTTTTTCTCGATTATGCTAACGGGTAGGCGCCATCATACCCGTTATATCATATCATCAGCCAGAGGAACCTGTTTTTTTTTTGTTTTTTGGCAAAGGGAGATTTTCTCTCAGGCTGGTGATCATACCCAGGAAGCGGCCGTGCTTCGATAGTCTTAGTTCAAAACTTGTATATAAGATGTTGAGGAAACGTTTAAGACGTGATTCAGAATAGAGCAGCGCCATCTCTTGATGAGTTACGGGAGATCGCCACAGTAAAAAGAAAATCGGAGTAGATTTATTCCGGATGCATGTGAAGCATCGTTATTGCGTGTTTTATTAAATTTTTCATGTTAGGTTGAGAATTAATTGGTTTATTTAATTGTAGATATTTTTTTATAATATGGAAGTAGCAAACGAGCATGCAGTCCATCTGATGATAACTGGTCACTGCCGATTATGGACAACTGTAATGAAACCCAGATCAGATTAGTTTTGTCTGAGGTTAGCCACAGATGCGTTACTACCCCTGAGAACTACATTGAAACACTTCAGAAAAGTATGTATCCCTTCAATATTCGTTTTACAAGTTTTAATTTAGTTTGTCACAATTTGACGACCCACGTGGTGGAGCGGTCATTATACCGGTCGGACACGCAGTGGGTCCCGGGTTCGATCCCCGGTCAGACAGACATCTGAATGATGACCAGATTTCTGTTCTAGGTTTGGGTGTTTATGTATTCGTCTTTGTGTGTCCATAGTACCCACGACAGAGGAAAAAATCCTAGTGTGGGGCTATGAGTGTAGAAAGCGTTTATGTTTATAATTAGTTAGCTGAGAGTTCGCTTAAAAATTCTCAACGCGGTGGTGTATGCTCTCTGTTATTGTCATCCTGAAGTTTGGCAGTGGGGTAGTAACGACGACATGTAATGAAATGTCTTTATTTTGTATAGTAGGCCCTTAAAAATTGTCAGTTACTGATTTTTACACTGCCATGGACCGGAATAATTAAACCCCACTGACGCGTCGCCTTGCATGCGTGTTGCATGCCAGGCGTGGTAACTTTTCAACGTCCAGAAGTGGGCTTCAAAAGGCTAGATATAACACCCGTTATACAGAACACGATTTGGTTTCATTGCAACTCCGAAACGTCGACTTTCGCATGAAGTTTCACTTCATTGTTAAAGCAAACTATTAAGATTAAAGATAAATTTTAATTCTAATACGCAGAAACCTCCAAAACAACAAGTGCGTACCTGGGTTGCGTACTCTAGAAATTTATAATTCTCATCCTACAATGACGAGTGGGTTAATCTTCTCACTGTATTATTCGTGACCTTCATAAAATATCTAAGTCAAAGCTAGTTTATAATATATGTTTATTATATATATATACATATATTAATTAATTAATCATGGTCTTACACTATTCTATTGTTTAAAGGTAGAGCGATGTTAATAAATACCGGCTTATTTTTTTTTATAAATTCTGTTATACAATTAACGCATTTTTATCATTAACATCATTTTTATTTCAGTAATTTCATGGCGAGATCGATTGATACACATGATTTCTTTACACAACGTCGATCAACTCGCTATATTTTATCGCATTATATTTTTTTCTTACTTAATTTTGCATTACGAAGATATCACGAGATAGGGTACTGACTGACGGATCCATGGCGAATCCGTCTATAAAAAAACCGAGGATCATGAGACATTGGCTTACCTCATTTCAAGTATGCGAATTTCAGCAAATTTGGAAGGTAGTACCAGTGTTATTGGACCGGTGAGGTACCCCCGCCATACAGGTATTTCTAGCATGCGGTGGCTCACTTACATATAAACCGACCACGTTAGTTCTGGAGAGTAGCAATGCATCTGTGCTCGACTTATGATAGGAACCTTGTCTTATATGAAATTGCTTACAAATGTCCATGGGCGGTAGTAGCCACTTACATCAGGTGGACCGCATGTCCGTCTGCTATTTTAATTTGATGAAAAAATGGTTTTAACGCTCGTCGCTAACACTTGTGCAAACAGAATTTGCTTCGAGTCGTCGTTTTAAAACCCGTGGTCGCCCTTTGAAATTCTTAATTATATTAAACGTAATGCAATTTTTCGCCAAATTACCGCCAAAACATGCCATTGACACGTCAGTTGGCGTCGCTAAGCACCGTGACAAAGATGGCCTTCACGCTACCAACCAGCAAGACACAAATCACACGGCTGCACTAACTACCGAAAATGAATTGCTATTGACTTCAATTTAAATCTATATTTACATATAAAAATGATATTGTGTGTGTCTGTTTATTACTCAGTCATCTCACCTCGCCACTCATCTCACCACTAATCTGATTTATATGAAATTTTGCATGGATGTAGCTTATTTGTCTTATATTTGATTTCGGTATTTTGCAATATTGAAGATGGCAACTATTTTTATATCCCGTAACGAAGCACGAGTGCTTCAACTAGTTATGCAGAATGCAGTGATAATCGGTTTGGAAATAAGATCATTTTTTGTTATGAAGTTTTTTAGAGAACGAGCAGTCCATATGTCATTTGTGTTTACTGCTCGTGGATCTGTAAGCAACTTTATATAGAAAAGGTTCTATTGGAAGTCGATCACAGGTGCGTCGCTATTCCCGAGGACTAAGATCGCCTCATATATAAGTAAGCCGGCCGCTACACCCTTCCACCTAAACGCAAGAACCGTTTCACGCTAAAAATGCGTGTGGCTGTCCCCTGTCGAACTACACTGGTTCTACCACCTTTGAACCAGTGTAGTTCGACAGTAAGATTCTTACTTAGAAAAAGCAGTGATAATGTGTTTGAAACTAAGATTACTTTTAAATGAGGCTACCCTATTTTAGTAACGTATCTATGATTGACTTCAGATAGAATGTCTGTTCTTTATGACGTTGCTTACCATGGGCATCAGTGACCACTTACGCCTAGAGTGTTTGTGTATTCGTCTTTGTGTCCATGGCACCCACGACACAGGGGGAAAATCCTAGTGTGGGGCTATGAGTGTAGAAAGCGTTTAAAGCGTTCCTTACTCAAAATTTTCTTAAACTCTTCTTAAAGGAGTTTGCTATTTTGCTATTGCACACTGAGAATAAATGGGACCGAATTCAAATTGTCAGTAAATAGAGTTTAATACTTGAAAATACTTCTTATACCATAATCTAGCCAGTGAATTGAAAATAAAGATATCATGACAAGAAAGGACAAACATAAATATTACCTTGTAATAACTGAGCGTTTTAGAAAACTCCCTAAACTGCGAACACAAATCTGTTATGTCCATAAAATGCGAATATCGCATTAGGGTCTTTTACTCTTACGAAGCGAATTCTGTGCAAAAGAATTTAGATTACTATTTCATATATTTGATACTAAACTTTAATTTTTAGCTCAAAAGGGACTTTCCATGGGAAGTACTCGTAGGAACCAATAATAATACGGCAATAAGATAAAACGACAAGTTTTTCTTCGAAGAGCAATTAAGTAGGTGAGCAGTCAACTTGTCCATAATACCAATTAACTTCGCCTACTTTTATTAAAGGAATTTACTTTTACTTCATACTCACATCTCACAACCGGTTCGATAGCGTAACTCCAAAACACTGGTTTCTAAACAGTGTAAACAGTAAATTTCTCACAGCAAAATCACAACTTTTCACACAACTCCTACTAAACTGGCGTGGCCGAGCAAAAACTTAATTGGTTTCCAGTTTATCCACACTAAAATACGCGATAAAGTTGTTTATGCACCAAACTTAGTAACACACAAGAGTTTGTTAGCAATTTTGACGGGAAACAAACTTTTAAGTATGTAATTTTCGATCGAATATTTCAGATTGAACGCACAACCTCTCCGTTCCGTGCTTTTTCGCTGACTGAGGGACTTTAAAACAGACTCGTTTAACAAGTGAACGCCGTTCCCCGCGTTTGAGTGAGTCAGTCGGAGGCCAGAGGACTGAGACGGTTAAAGACTTGCTCATACATTCGACCATTGATGTGAAAACGTCTTTAGTCACTGAGAGATTTTAGGTAGCAATTTTGATGGGTCCGCGACACAGTTTATTAGTATTTCCCACAAATACGACGTGATAATGACGTTTGAAGTAAAATAGGATACATTAGAGAAGGCCTGAAGGGGGCTTTACCGCGCATTCTCAAGACGGCTTAGAGGAGGGCCACTGAATTCATTTTCAATTAGTATACATAACTAGGGAAGATCTGATGCAGGCTTGACCATGCTGTTCTAATCCGGATTAGTTGTCTGTCTCAGTTGAGGTCGTGTTCCCATCCGGCAGTGTGTTGGAAAGTGTAAGGAAAATATTGTAACTGGCAATTTGAAAGGCCTATTCAAAATAAAGGCATTTCATTAACACGATTTGATTTGATTTCTCTGGCGATATAAATCAGTACCCTCGCCGTTATTTCGTCGATTGTGTGAGTGTTTCACAACAGGCGTGTGATACGTCAACATTCCGAACTGGGCGTCTTTTCACGGTCGCATTGGCCGAATGTACTTTAGTTGATGGGTTTTCCCGTAATATAAACAGATAAACGACTTAAAAGTAAATAAGGTGGATTTTGTGCAAGTATGTATACCTACCCATACATACAAATGATAGATCCCCGAGTCTTTAATTCGTATATGTTTGTAACCCGGCTAAGTGCGAATCGGATTTGCGCACGAAGAGATCCGTAAAAAATAAAATTACAAATTTAAATTTCAAGTTTCAAATTTTAATTTACAAAAAAAAAAAAAAACTTTTTTTTCCACATATATCTGTTTTATTCTGTTTTTAGTATTTCTTGATGTCATGTAACAGAATCATCTATGAAATTCAACTGTCTAGCTCTAACGGTTCTTGAGATGACAGACAGGGTGACAGAGTGGTGACAGACAGACGGACAGCGGAGTCTTAGTAATAGGGTTCTGTTTTTACCCTTTGGGTACAGAATACTAATAATGATAGTTTACCGTGTCCGTACATCGCATATATTTGCTAAAAGTTTGCCTTGGCGGATGGAGTAGGAATAATGATAGATATTTCTTAACGACATACGTGGCGGAACGGTCACCATACCGGTCTGACACGCAGTGGGTCCCGGGTTCGATCCCCGGCCAGACATACATCTGAATGATGAGTTTACATTTCTGCTCTGGGTCTGGATGTTTGTGTATTCGTCTTTGTGTCTATTGCACCCACGACACAAGAGAAAATCCTAATGTGGGGCTATGAGTGTAGAAAGCGTTTGTGTTTATGTTTTATACTTTATTTTTATATATATTTTTTTTAAGTTTTTGTTACTGTTTTAATGTGCATGAACACATTAACATTAAAATCTTATTAAATTTATTTATTACACTCCATTTTAAGATGTTTTTAAATAATTACAATTTTTCATGCAGTACAGTAGGATTTTGGTTTCAAAGTGACGTCTTCACGGAAACATATAAATATAGGTCAGTAGATTTAAGTTCGTGTCCATCGTGTTGTGTAGTGTGGCGTATATCGTTATAATTCAAGTAATTTAAGACTACCTACAACCAGGGCGCGATAAGCGATAACTTGAGACATACCCGTAGGGTTGCCAACATTTCTTCAATCAATCATTTATTTTCATGAGGTATTTATTTGTATGAGGTACAAAGATCTTACGTGTATAATATTACAGATTGTGCTCACGCTATATTCTACCCATCAAGGCATGCGAAACAACATAAAATACACATAATTGAAATTAAGCTATGAAAAATTATACAGTTAATTATACAGTCTACGCCGAATTAAGCTACAAAAACACACTAAAATAAGAATAGTATTTTATATATTTGAATAGTATTTAAAATAAGTGTAAATAGTGTTAATAGTGTAAATATAGTGTTTTATGAAAAAAAAAAACAAAATATACATCTTTTATCTTCCCTCTTTGTTTCTATATGTTTTTTTTTAAGTTCTTTCTTTTTTTGTCCTATATAAAAGTGTCATGCTTTGTGAGTTTAAATTATTAAATATTTATTAAACTAATGCATTTATAAAATTTTATATTACCATTTAATATTTATTTTATATTCGTTCTCACTTAGGTTTATATTGAAGTATATTTTCCGCTTTTTAATCGGTACTACAGGCACACTCGAACTTAACGCAATCGTAATCGTTAGATCGTTACCAACTTACATAACTAATTAATTTAGGACTTCAACTTCTCAAAAGAAAAAAGCTTATTGAAAATCCGAACTCAAATTTGAGAACAATAACTTTATGAATTCGTTTAAAATCGTCATGTAGATATAACATAATAAAAAATCATGTATGTTCATGTGTGTATAATAGGTATATGGAATTAGAATACACTAAGGCATCAAAGTTAATGTAAATGGGTTCATAAACTTTTCATATAAAGGATATTTAAAATAGATTTAGAAATCATAATACTTTTGCGTCCTATATATTTTTTCAACAATATTTAGTACGCATACATTAAATAGAGTATGTACGTACTATGTAATATACTGCGGTTGGCAACCCTAAATGTGCGTGATGACCTCAAAGCGGAATGTCTATTAAATATATTTACTTTTAAAAACTCATCACTCAAACAATATTATTTTTACCTACTATTAGAATAAAAAAATGCAATTTTGTTCCTCAAGTGACGCATTCAATGCAGGTGTCAAGTTCCTTTTTTAATTTGAAGTAGTACACTTCACTACACAGCATGCATTTCACCTGATGGTAAGCGACCACTGACGCCCATTGACATCTGAAAACCAACTTCACAGTATTCGGGGGGTTAATGACCTCCTTTTGCGACACCGTTACTCAAGAATGTAGTTCCTCGTGGATTTATCTTTAAAACAAGTGAATGTCATTTGTAATATGGACCTACTACTAAAATTACGGAGACCTGGGATACGACCTTAGACCTTCTGATTGCTTTCCCGAGCTTCAATGATTATCTATAATGCTAAACATAAACGTTTCTACACTCATAGCCCCATAGTAGGATTTTCTCCTGTGTCGTGGGTGACACACAAAGACGAATACACAAACACCCAGACTCAGAACAGAAACTCATCATTCAGATGTCTGTCTGGCCGGGGATCGAACCCAGGACCCACTGTCAGACCGGTATGGTGACCGCTCCACCACGTGGGTCGTCAAGAATAAGAAAAGGTACTGTCACGAATGCTACTATTTTTACTTCATAGTACTATATGTATAAAATATATTGTGATTTGTAATAAAAATGCACGTAAATAGTAATGAGATAGTCAGTCCTAGACTCTTATGTAGATTCGTAGAATATATGAATATTACAAATGTACCATACACAGAATGTATACCAACATTTTCATGTTTGTTATCTACAAAGGCATTTTTAATTTACGAGTGTACAGGACAGCGCTCATTCATTTTTCTCTCGTGTTAATATTCGTGTATGTTTATTAAGTTCCTCGCGCAAATAAGCAGTTACAAATTTCATTGTCTGCAGCTAACGTAGTGTCAATTCTATATTATCAATTCATTGTTTCATTAATGAATGTTTTATTTGTTCATCCATGACATTTAAAAATACACAAATATTGAATTTTAATACTAAATGAAGGTTCTTATTGTTTTACGTTCACTATAGTTATTAAATTATAACCATTTACCAAAATGACGTAGATAATGTTACGCAATAAAATATTAAAGATTGTTATTTGTCTGCATATCTCTTCGTTGTCTTGGGCTATATGCTATATGGAAAGAACTATTAATTCAAATAATAACTACGAGAATATCTATCCGCTATACCTTTTAACACCAAAACCAAACCGATATAAGTTGTAACTTATTTTCGAACAATAGAATATTGGAATACCAATTCCAGCAAAGCATGACATAAAGAAGGCCAGGTACCGTAAGGAACACGTTGCCGCTTGCCGCTTCGACGTGACGTTGACATTGAAATAAAATTAGGTAAAAGCATTATCTTGAATACGTTATGGCAGAATGTTTGCAATTCTCAGTGCGAACAAAAGGCGGCGAACACTGCAGGGAACAAAATCAACATCCTCCACCTCACGTCACGTATTTATAATCCCTCATTCGCTTCCTGTTTTTTGTTCCTTTTCGCTCGAAGGTTAATAAAAGGAATTAAACATTTTCAAAGGTTTCTTTTGTATGCTAAACTTTTATTTAACCGCTTTCGTGTCGAACGAACGTTATGCGCAGCTTAAACTATTTAATATTTTAGTACGAAACTGGGGACCGCATGTACCTATAAACCAGTTATCTATCGATTACTAATTGCTAATTATGAAAGGGAGTCAACGAATTCGAAGATTAGTGTATCGAAATATACACATGTATGAATAATATGTTTGAATAAAATTTAAGGTACGTAATTTGAAATTTATTTAGTACAGCATAAACGCAATTTGTACAAATAAACCGAGTAACTGGATACTCAATTATGAAAAGTCTATAAAAGTTACATAATTGGTACTAAGTGCCATATTATATTTTTAATCGTCATACAAATCATATAAAAGATATCACATTTTGCAAGATCATCTTCCTAAAATAGTAAGACGAAACCGTAGACAGCACGGTAGTTATCAAAATAATCCAAAAAGTTTTGTTTTCAAATTTATACCTGTAAATTGTATTCGCGATGTATTGTTACCAACTCCGAAAACAACTTAAGCTCTACATTATCTTCATTCGCCTCAACTATACACCGCTAGTTGTATAACTTCTTTAATTTACATGTTTCAAAACTGTAGTTTTGTGTGTTTGGTACAATGCAGCAACGAGCGAGAGTACTCATGCATAACAAGGCGCGGGCTAGACGTCGCTTAAGAGACTATCTTTTGTTATTGAGCGCCGTATCAAAATATATAGATACGTGACGGCGTGCGCTTCTTTCGTTCACATTTTTTTCAAAGTCGTAGTGAATTCTCTACTGCTTTTGTAAACATACTATATGGCACAGCGGTTAATAAAACATCAGCAGATTTAAAAATACCTGTGATTGATACAACAAAACTGAAAAACAGATTGATTAGTGGTATTTTTTACAAATCGATGCTAGGATTGAATAATAAATAATACAACTCAAAAACGCTGATCTTTTTGGAGAGCTAGGTAAATATTTAAGAGCTAGGTAAATATTCCCTGCAGTACCGGGACCAGAATAGGGCTACCGTATCCCCTGCCTGTCGTAAAAGGTGGCTAAAAGGGGGCTTCCGGGGTTGCGGGCGGCATCAGTGGGAGCTCAAACCGTCCAGCCAAGCAACCCCGGGAAGGACGGTGGGATGTGTGGACTTTTTGAAGGTTTCCCTCTCGAAACAAAAAAGTAAATATTTAACAATGATTTTTTGTTTTTATCTTTGTTATGAATAAAGTTAAAGTAACAAATGTAATTAATACGAAGTTTTGCATACGAACTTCAGATACATTATTAGAAGACCTTTTTAGAATAAAACTTTAACAAAAATGTGCATCTATTCATACAAAGCAGGGAGTTAATTTAGCTTAGTTTATTAGAAACACTGTCATAAACTGTAAACTTATATCACTAGAACGTTTGTATTTTATTTTAAGTAACCATTTTGTGTCAAGCAGCCGAATAAATTAAAAATGCACAGTTTAATTTAGTACATTTTTACAGAAATATGCAAGTCCAAAATCTCTTTAACCGCATTTACTCATTTACTGCGGCCACCGACGCTAAAGTAGCGGACATTTTCGTGTCGGAATAATTTTTGTGCGCGTAGTTTCTCCGGACACCGACCTAAAATGGCTCTCGGAATTTGGTTCCAATCCTGTATTTTTTGCTCTGTCTCGGTAAAATCGCCATTTTAAATCTATAATAGGCAAAGATGAAACAGTTCCTCTTCATACCTCTAGACGAGGGGAACGACGTGTTATAAGAAAAAAATCTGTAATTTTCAATTATGATTATAGTCATCTGGAAACTATTAAAGACTTATATTAATAACTATAAATATCAAATTATATTACTAACTAAAAATACTTGCATTAAATAATTTAGAATACACATGATTCGTAAAATTTTACTGGAATGTAATCTAGTTCTCTCGTCTCTCTCTCACTCTCTAATTCTCAGTGAAGTCGTCGACTATTTAAATGTAAACATCAACATAAACGCTTTCTACACTCATAGCCCCACAGTAGATTTTCTTCTGTGTCGTGGGTGCCATGGATACACAAAGACGAATACACAAATACCCAGACCCAGAACAGAAATCTAAACTCATCATTCAGTTGTCTGTCTAGCCGCGGATCGAACTCGGGACCTACTGCGTATCAGACCGGTATGGTGACCGCTCCACCACGTAGGTCGAATCAGTAATAGGCAAAGATGAAACAGATCCTTTTTATACCTCTCGACGGTTGACGAACGTCATGTTATCAAGAAAAAATGTGTAATTTTCGATAATGATAAAGGTCGATTTTAGACTATGAAAAACTTATCGATATTAATTAATTTATGATACGCGTGATTCGCGAAATTTTATTGGAGTAGAATCTAGTTCTCCCGTAAATTGGCCTGCAGCGCAAGTTAAAGCGAAAATGATATCGCAGTTCCATAAGACTCGAATTCTCTTCGAGCCACTTTATTCGCCATTTTAATAATACAACCGTAAGAGCTCGGCTTACAGTCGAATTTACAATATCATATTAGAAAATGGCTCCTGATTGTTACCCCCAGGTGATGTTTGTTCAACACTGAAGTAGACTTATCGCACGAGTAAATACAGATTAAGAAGTCATTTGTTTTCCAGATTTTGAAAGCGTAAGGTCTTATACGTCCCGACGGTATAACGCGATAAAATAATGTTTACCCTAGAAATTGTACCACTGCGTTCAAAATACATTAAAGTTGTACAAAACTATTCAACAATAAAGGCGAATATGGAATAAGACATAGGGTCTACACTATGTGATACATGCCCTGCATATACTTTTATTTCGGATAGTTAATTGCACACTGAATAAATTTTATGTGTGTGATTAACTTATATTATAAATGACTAGCAAATTAATGCAGCTCCGTCCGCGTCGGTTATGTTTACCATGGTAATGAGTAACCTTTTTTTTTTGTTCTCGAGGGGGAAACCTTCAAAACGTACCGTGACGCCGTAGGAGCGACGCCAGGTTATGTGGGATTTTTACCGCACTAAAACCCCCCTGGTGGCCGTCCTCGGCGCTTCAAAGAAGACTCCGGGATCT
>DWTU01001105.1:0-14153 GCA_018251515.1 Cecropterus confusis
GTTTATAGTAAAACATAATCTGTATAAAAGAATTATCGATCTTTGACGACCCACGTGGTGGAGCGGTCACCATACCGGTCTGACACGCAGTGGGTCCCGGGTTCGATCGGGTCCCGGCCAGACAAACATCTGAATGGGTTTAGATTTCTGTTCTGGGTGTTTGTGTATTCGTCTATGTATGCCCATGGGATCCACGACACAGGAGAAAGTCCTAGAGTGGGGCTATGATTATCTGCTTAAAGCAGAAAAGATTCATCAGCAGTCAATTCGCTCTCGGCAAACAACGATGGACGTACGTACGGAGCAAAGACCAAAAAAAGGCAAAACAGGGAGTCCACTATCGATACATTAGGCTACAAAAGCGTGCAAAAAGTGGAGTATTCAAAGACTGGCAACTTAGAACGTAAAAAATACAGACGCCCCGTAGTAAATGCTGTTTTAGCACTCTTTCCTATATTGAACTCTAGCTTACATCCGCCTGCTTGACTCATATTTAGTACTTTAATAAGAATCATATATGATAAACCACGTCATAAATTATCTGTATGTATAATCCCACCCAAATCCAATCGGTATTTTTTGCGCAAAATAATAACAAACATATATCCATCCACTGAAACGTTGGCCTTTATAAGTACATATATAGCATTACTAAGATTAAGAAGCTAATACGATTTCAGTATTATTTAGTTAATTATTATTTATTAGTTATTTATATTCAGTTATGTAATCATTGTTATAACTACTACGTTTAAGTTATTACGCACAATTTTATTTATTTATCGCCTATTTACTGTAGGTAGATTATTTTACAAAATATGTGAAAATCTTTTTGACTTCAACAAAATAAATTATAACAATATAATTATTGAACTAACAATAAGAAGCACTTCATTTAAAGGTAGGATTTTGGTTAGAAGGTGGACACACACACTTTTGAGAATTACATAAAAACTTCAAGGCATTTTTACTCGTAAAATTTTCTTTGAATATGTATAAATATACTATTATTTTCTACGTCAGAGATTTGAAATTTCAAAGGAGCCTGAGGTTTGAACTTTGACCTTCTTGATTACTTGTTTATTATATTATTTTATCCATTCCCTGAGCACTATATGACCATCTCACATATTTTATATTCTTAGGTAGCTATGAACGTGGACGTCTCTATCGACCGTTGGGTTACTCTTTTTGGAAGGTTCTGTGAGTATATGGATAGCATGTCTCCTCTGATTACATGCAGGGCTGCATAACAGTACAACTAATTTTAATTTAACATTAAAACCTAATAATAGAAAAAGGAAGAAATAACCTTAACTAACGTAACATGAACGACAAGGAAATAATTACAAATGATTTGTTGATCTTATAGATGATGAAAAATTAAACACCACCATTGACTCCGATAAACGAGCTTTAATATCCAATATAAAGTAGTATTTGCTAAAAAAATATATCTGAAAAGTATTTCCTAAAAAAAGTTATTGTAATCGTAAAATTATAATGCAATTATCTATTGTTACAACTAGTTCATCCAGTCGCGGATATTGGAACATATCTAAAGTTCATCAATAACTACCAAAAAAAACTAAAATCGGTTGGCAACCAAAAAAAACTTACCAATAGTTGTCAAGTAGAACGAGTTCGATTCGACAGCAAATAAGCGACATTTCTAGCGTGAAGCAGTTCTTATGTTTCGTTTGAAGGGTGTGGTTGCCGGTTCACATACAATGAGGCGACCATCATAATCCTCAGGAGTAACGACGCATCTGTAATACTAATAAAAATAAAGTTACAACATTTAATCAAGAAAAGTAAATAGAATTTCTTAATAAGATATAAATGCATAATTATAATACAAACGATTATCATAATTAATTCCGATCATCAATAGTTCGTATGTTTTGATCGAGGTAAAGCCAAATATTTAAATCAGCGTATAAATCGATAACATAATACGAAGAAGGCTATTACGACTCATTTACAATCAAATCGCGTGTTTATTATCGGTTCCTGTTCGGGATTATTCGCAAATTATATTATAACGGATGTCGTAACACAATATGATATGCAAACGATTCTTGATAGCCGGCGTGCGGTGCCCATGCTAAGTGAATGCTTCGATATTTCGCTTATAGATTTGTTTTCGAATTAAATGTAAATAGGGTTGACAGTTGATTTCCATTTTTTTTTATTTTATAACTATTTTATTGAGTTCCAAGATAGTATACCGAACATATGACAGATGTTAATATTTGGAAATTTTAAGATTGTTTTAAAAATTTACCGAAATCGTATCTTAGCTCAGCCCAAAATTTAAATTTATTTTACCGTCTAGTTGTCTAAACTAAAGTATAGACATAATGAAGGTTCCATTAAATGGAGTTCCTATTAGAGGCGCAATGCACATCGCATATCTAATATTTCAACGACCGTAAAAAAAACGACCGTAAAAGTATTGAAAACAGATAGTTTAAGGTTTACTCTTTAATAAGAAAATATTTTCACGCGTATTTATTGTCACACAAACGTTGGTTTCCTTGCTTTCACAATTATGAGATTTGTAAAAAATATCCGTAGGTGAATGTCGTTGCATAGCTTAACAAGCAAAATATACATATAAATTAATTACACATTTAAATAAATAATGAATCAAATGCCAAAAATCTTTGTTGCATCCGTAATTTACACATTTCTTTTGTGTTTTAATAGTTTTTATTTTGATAGTTTAATTTAGATAATTGGTTCCATTTGTATATATTGAATTGCAATAAATTAAAAAAAATATGAGAAACAAATTAATCTAAACAGTTTTGGCAGCCCTAGAGGGCCTGAGACAAGCAGACAGTTTGTATTAGAGGACGTGTTTGTGTGTAGAGGAATCCAGTCGCGTGGCGCCCCGACGCTCGCTAATGTCTGTTTCGATACTTAGAACAACTTTATTTATATTATTCTGACAATGCAAAATAGCTTTCGGAAAAAAAACACATTGTTGTCATTGAATTCTTTTAAAAAGCAAGTGAAGGAAATCTACTCAATACATTAATCAACTGCTTAAGTAAACATATTTTCCATGTATATTCTAGTGTATTTCCCTTGTTTCTGTATTTCTTCTGCAACTTCCTTTAACCACCTTAATGTCTACTTTAGTTGCTGACATACTAAGTTATATTGTTATTATTTTGTACACCCTACCCTGTCTTCTATGCGGGATATCTTCTTCAGCCACGTTAAGGTTGACTGAAAGAGATCGCTATTTTAGTGATAAGACCGCCTGTCGTACCTCGCATTATGTCTTTATGTCTAGTTTTATTACATGTTTGTTTTTGGTATACAATAAAGATGTTTTATATTGTATTGTAGTACATTTAGAATTTAAGTACCTATATTTAATATTTTAATAAAAAGTGGTAGGATCGTTTTTGGTTCGACACACATATTTCCACCCAATACAATACTTATGTTATCAATGAACACTAGTTGAACGCTGCTGTGTTTTGTTTTGAACAGTATAGACCATTCTACTAACCTCAACCTTTATAAAATTTGAATGGTATCTGGGGTTTATTACAGACGTCCTTAGGCGGCTTTGGCCACTTACCTTCAGATGGCCTACGTGCTCATTTGTAACTTCTATAATACATGATGCCTCCTAAATCGAAATGTAATGATTATTATTCTAGTATTTACTCACCCTTCAAAACAGAAAATAGCAACGCACGATACTACTATCATTATTAGACAGGAACAGGTGTATCAGTCGCACCGGATTCAAAAATAAATACTCATTTATACATATTTATCAAAATATATATATCTATATAGTCACATTTGTAAAACTGCATTACAAAGTCACACTTCTAAATATAAGTACAAATAAACCGCAACGACATCTTCCTTTTAAGGTAAAACAAATATCCGTATAATAAGCGACAAATTAGTTAAATAATTTAGCTAATTAGGCTGCCGTATTCCTCTCGACAGTTTTATTACACCACAGATTGCAGCGGCACTGCGATAAACTTCAGTATCGAATTGCTCAAGCCAGTTGCGCCGCCAACTTACACGATAATCTTGTTTTACGCGACAACAATATATTATACGCCTACACAAATAAATTGTTTTTTATCTTGATAAGTCTTTAAAAGATTACACTGCTCTTTTTTATCAATGGACAGCACCTTTTTAATGTTTTGGGGTAGTTACCTCGTTTATTGATGAATTTTATATATTTTTAATTAATAGAAGTCAGAATATAATACTGATTCGATGATGAAAAATGAACTTTTGTCTATTTATTTGTGTACTCGTATCTCAATCTTTGCCAAAAATAATAAACATATATTGTGGTTATGTATTTTATTGTTTAGTATACTTGGATAAACGGTTACTTTGTTAACCGGCTTCCCAAAGGAAAGGTTATCTATTCGTTACGTACCTATATCACGGGTGCCCCCAATTCATGTAAGTTCAGACCTAATCTTTATTCACCTTAATGCAGTTTATAAAAGTGTTTCTAACTTATAGTTTGGGTTTGGGTTTAGGTTAATTTTTTTATGTTGAATTACGTTCGTATTTAAGTTTCAGTTTATGCTTTCGTGGATATTAATATTTACGAATCAAAATTAGTGATTTTATATTAATACAAATATATACTCCTAGGACAATGTTTCGTCGTCGTGATCCAGCGAAATTTATAGAGCGCTGACTTCGAGACTATGTACTAAAACCAAAATTATTTTTTTTTACTTTTTTGTGGCACAAAAGTTGGTCTTATTTAAATCAAACATAGATAATGTTAAAGATTTTTCCTTGCATCACCTTGCTCAAGCGAGTAAGGACACAGAAATTAGATATCATCTCGTTTTCCAATCGCCTCATAAATATCCGGAGGTGTGAGTGTTTACAGCGGCCATTTGCATTTTAATAGTAACCGTCGATCCGCGTCCGCTATCGCCGTATCAAGTCGATTAAATAAAACGAGATAAACCAAGTTAGACGCAATTCGAGTTAAGCAATATCGATTCAAGAATTAATATACCTAATTTATTGATTTATTTTACATAAACATTTTATAATTAGCATAAATTTTCCTACGTTTATATGTAGGTATACCAATTCTATGGAATTGTATTTGTTTAATTAATCTTATTTCATTTATCCAATCCAGTTGTAGGACTATATTAGGAAAATCATCAGACGTTCATTGTGACATGCACAATAAAGAATTAGTTGAATATAAATATAAATCGTTTATTTAAAAAAGCAATAAAGTCTAGCGTTATGTTCATAATTATGCTTTTGCCGGTTTTTAATCTGTACGTGATGAATGGACGTACATCGTTTTGATTAGGCCCATCACTAGTTCGACTCCACGCGACCGTTCACCTCGAAACTCGATATTCTACGGATTGTCCACCGATTTGTTTGGACACGAATTAATTAAATACACGCTTAAATCCCTTCACACTTTTGTTTGGAATCCAGAAAACATGTGCACAGTATTTGAACAGGATGTTGGAAAGCAAGTTGGTCCTCTGGTTTTGACTTAATGTTAATGTAAACGTGTAAGATATTTGAACGCGGATGAAGAGAGAGACGACCTTTCTTAGGTTTTTACACTAAATATGCGTTACGTTGTAGCAATAAGTGAAGGTTATTGAAAAATTAAAAAAAATCAGATATGTATAATATATAGTAAAACTTTTCGTGGTTCTAATGGGACATAGTATTGTGTCTTCAGTCAATTATTCTAGTTTGAACACACTCACTAAAGCTATCCCTACCGATTAAGACTGTCAATAAATTCTGACCGTACTTTAAAATTTGTTGATAAGTAATACAATCTAAAATTTCGTTAGCTCACAGTAAAAATATTATTACGCAATTGCTTATTTCCAACAGAAGCAGTAAAATGCGAGAAACTGTCACGAACCAGCAGGGTTCTTTTTAATCAGCTGTTGATCCAACGTGAGAACTTATTATGAGGGCTTTTACTGTTGTATCTCAACTAGCTAATTGACATTTAATTAAAATGTTTCCCGTAATTAAGACATTAATAATGGTTATAGTTAAGACACCGACCATTTATACATTCCTTATTTCATCTAATTATAAAGTTTCTTCTCAATCTTGAATCACCACGGTAATACGTTTTTAAGAATGACGTAACCTTTTTTCTACAAATCTTCGTCACGATTATTGCAACGCTTATCCTAAAAAAAACGAAAAAAAACCTAAATATAAGAAATCTTTCGGATATTAAACTGAATAAAATATATTTTACTTATAAGAGCAGATAGGTAACTTTTAACATTTAATATAACGACAAATTATTAAAAATCTTTCAAAAGCAATGAACTGATTCGCGAGTTAATAAATAGCTGCACAGCGCTCGGTAGTGAGATATTAACTGGAACAATAAAACCATCGCGCCGATGCAAGTGACGGCGTGGGCAGTGAAAATAAAAGATGGCGTTGCCGTCGACTCGCCAGTAAATATCCGAACGAATGCATCGTATCGATTACTATCGGCTCGTACGGACGCCTCGGTACGACTCCTGCTGGGTTCCGGCTGGCACTGCCCTATCAAACGTGGCGACTACGACACGACCTTTAAAGCGATGTTTCCGAATTTGAAGTGTCACCATTTCAAACTATATTTATTTAGTATGATTAAACTACATATTTATTATGCAACGCTGTCAAAATCACAACCTGTAGTACATTAACGTTTACTGTTATATTACTACAAATTTAATACAAAGTATTATGTGTAGCCCTTAAAATTTGTAAGAGCGCCTTATACATGAAAATGCTCTCTGCACGAAAATATCCGTACATCAAATTGTTCAGTTTTCGAACACATTTTTACAATTAGTTATATATTAATGTGTTATATTTAACCCAATTTTTTTAAATTATGATGTACGTTACATTGAAGTAAGTAGGCTTTTTCGTCCAATTCACTCTTTTTAAAAAGTCTTTCCTTCTCCTAAATTGTCAATGTCGATCAGAAATAGATCGTTACAAGAATCGTACGTTATAAATAGTCATTTTATTTATGAGGTAAATTACTTAAATAAATAAATTAAATTATTCCCTGCATGTTCACTGTCTAACCGGTCATACGTTAAATAATTCAATTTGGAGTTATGTTTCGGTGCTTTCGTAATATAAGTAAAAAATGGAAGACATTTAACATACGTCGTGTTTAGGTTTCAAAAGTATTTTAAATTTTACTGTCTTTATCGCAGTGTTGTAAAGAAATGCATACATATTCATTAGAGATTGAAAATTAAGTATTTGACAAAAATGTTTCTTGGAATAACTCCATTATTTTTCATAAAACTTGTCTTTACTTGTAGTCGTCCATAATGTGTGTTATTACATAATCAATACTTGCACTAACAAGATTCGTTATTTTAAAAAACGTAGTACGTATAATTAATTTTATTACTAACTTCAATTTCTTGATTATAAAACAAGTATGATTAATGTAAAACATGATAAGTTTTGGGAGTCTGAAGTCAGTTTACGAGACGGTCAAATCGAGTGCCAAGAATCACATCAAATTATGAACAAATCCTTGTCTATCTATAGATCTTTTACCAGTAGAACCAGTGTAGTTCGACGGGGAGGTACCTCCGCTAAACCTATTTCTAACGTGAAGCAGTTCTTGCATTACGGTGGAAAGGTGTGGTTACCGGCTCACTTGTACAATATGAGGCGACCATCTTAGTCCTCGGGAGTAGTAACCTATCTATTATGGACTTCGTTTAGAACACCTGTAGAACAGGGGTGTTTACATGGGCGGCAGTCAACACTCACCATAAGATGAACTGCATGCTAGTTTGCTACTTTGGTATGATAATAAAGACACTTTATTTCACTTATAAAATACAAAACATACACATACAAGTGTTTGCGACGTAATAGGATCGAGAGACGGAGTACTGCGGAGTCAGCAGAATGCGCTCGCGTGCTAGTGTGGCATCGAGTGTGGGTGGTTACTGGTTACACTTTTTATAAATAATCCTAGCGATAAGAGGGCCGGCTACCGGGGGAAAAGTAGTCACCGTCGCCTGGACATTCGCATGCCAGAGAAACCGCCAATACATTGAAGAGCTCTTGTTGCTTTATTGAAGACTCAACGTACCGTTAGCGTTCCTTTAACTAAAATACTTTAAAAGAAAGGTAATCCCACATCCTGCGAGTTAATAGTAAAAGAGAACATGATAAGCGAATTATTCAAAGTCGATTATTTACAGAACTATTTTACGTAATATACTCTTAGAATCAAAGAGGACTTCCACGAGTATAATTGAGGAAAGTGTTGATGTCATACTTCAACAAGTGTTTCATCCCACCGCGTCTGACCACAATACTACGAAAAACGACGTATTATAAGCCGACGTAGTATAATAAGCCTGTGTGGATTCCGGTAACACCACCACCACACCAATTTCTGCATAATTACGTGTTCTAGTCTGAAGGATGTGGTAAAGGAAACATAGGATGTACGCGTGTAGTTCACCTTATTCTGAATTCTAATCTAATCCGTTGATCTAATAGTTGTCCATGACAGTGCAATATGAAAATGCGTAGAAACTTATGAAGTCCCCTACATAGCTGGAACCCGTTTTAAAACCCATTGCTGATCATAGATACAACTAAAAGAAGTTACATGTAAGAGGTAGGAAGAGGACAACGGCGACGCACATTACAACTTGAAGATACAGGCCCAGCAATGGTCAATGAGAATTGTAACACACATCTTCTAAAGGGTTTTCTCATACGGACAAGCAAAATATCTCGTAACCCGATAGGACGCGAGAGGGCGGAATGTTCGCGTGTCCAGTGCATACACAATCTTCGTGGGTGTCGGAATTATTGCTATCACTCTCTACGTGTGAGGTTCGATATTGTTCGGAGACTCTTAAATGTGTTATCATCTCGAGACCTACTTGTTTATGTCCTATACGCGCTATATGTTTAAAATCCTAATATGTATGAATATATGTGTATATGTTGATGCGTTTGTATATTTATAATTACTTGCTTATTAATTTACTTGCTGAAATCAGTGCAAAAATAACTGGGGCGCAATATGGACGCACGAACAAACACACAAGTGCTACAGTTCTAACTTGGACTGTTCAATAAATAATGTCGTAATACATGTTATTTTTTACTGATATTGGGCGCCGACACATAATATACTAACTTGAATATTGATCGTTTGTTCCACTAAAAATTGTATGAATGCTTAAAAAATATTATGTTTACTACGCCACAAATGTACCTATTACTTCTGATGTACGTACATAAGTATGCATATCTTTTAATTCCACTTTATTAGCTGTTGTTTAATGATTCCCTTGATCTTGTTTAAATGCAAATTCAAGTCTCAAACGCAAGAATTGCTTTACACTAAAACAGGTGTGCCTATAGTACCTCCGCTGTCAAATTATTCTGAGTTCACGTTCTTAATATGAACCATATGATGCAGATAGTATTATATAGGTAGGTATACTTGCTAGTAATTCCGCTCGCTTGATCGGTTTTTGAATTCTTAAACATAATATTCTAAGTGTTTAACCAAGAAGTAAACGGCATAACCCCAATGCCAATAAAATATGACAGAAATTTTCTAAGATGTTATTATTATAGTTGATTTGCGAGGCAACAAAATATTAACCATTTTGATAAAGTTTCTATCTTTTTGCGTCAATAAATTTATTAATAAACTTTGAAACGTAACTCGACATTCTACGACCGTAAGAAATAAACTAAATTACTCAATAAACGTTGGGATAACGAAGTAAAACTGGATCAATTTCAAGATTTAGCGAGTTTTCCGCTGAACCAACTTCTCACTTTATATTAACTACATAACCGAATGAGTGATTGCGCAAACAGCAATCAGAACTATGATTGAGCGAGCAAACACGAGCTTGTTAACTCAATCAGTTGCTTAAGCCGAACATAAACATCAATCACCAACTGATCTCCATATGTTAGAGATAAACTATCAGCAAAATGCAAATTACTCGGAATTAGGTTGCTGAAAGTAGATCAACTGTGGATTTTAAAGACATGCCTGCATGTCTAATCTATTATGATTATTATTTATACTAACAATTAATATGAATTAACTAATACTTAGTTTTTTTTAAGTAAATACTGTTTGTATTACAAATGTACAAATTAAAATTATAAATTAACTACGTGAAGAGTTGATAGACATTAGACATTTAGCTACCGAATACTTTTTTAACATTATTTTAGGTGTTTCCATTGTTTGTGATAAATGATTAGGATAAGCTATCTTAAACATAAGTATTTATTCTCCCTATAATTCATATACGGTACACACAATTTTTTAAAACAGTATTCGCGGCGATATATTCTGGTTCATAGGACGTAGTGGACACATTCGACATTCCAACTTCTTATTCCCAAGCAGACAAAGATATAAAACTGGAGTCCAAAGAATTTCATAAAGGACAATAGTCTGCACTATTGTGCCTTAGAAAAGACTAAGTTACCTAGTACATGTCCATAATATTTCGAAGTATATCTGTGCACAGGAGCTTACACGATCGGTATACACGCCACACGGCATACACGCGGCACGAGCGGGCAGCTTGCGAAAACTCCACAGTCCTTACTTCACACGATTGCAACCTTTTGCGTCCAGTAGGCTCACCAAAAATTTGTATATCGAATAGACACCAAATATATATTTATCTTTCTTTCTTTATAATCTCAATTATTACAAAAAGTATATACTTTTAAGTTTCAAATGAAGTTCAACGGTGGACCAAGTTTTACTTTTTCAGCAGAGGGATAGAGTGTCTGTCCGTTTCAAAATTGTCTGTGTTTTTATGTAACAAATATATACATTTATATTGTATCATATATGTGTGCCTAGCTGATTACAAAATAACTTTTGTTATACATGCATGAGCATATATAATAAAAGTTGCATCGCCCACCTTATGGTAAGCACTCATAGCCGCCAATGGACATCTCTTATCAACCCCAGATAAGATCAGTCTTGCCTGAGATTAGCCACAAATGCGTTGCTACCCTAGAGGACTAAGTTGCTTGCTTTAAATAGGTGTGGCAGTGGTGCTTCCGGAGTCTTACAATAGAGTTCTACCACCTTAGTTCAATTTTCATTTTTTAAAAGCGATTCGAAATAATATTGAATTATTCGTTATAATACGTCCACACTACCTATTTCTGCCTTATAAAATCAGTGTAGCACTGCTGTGAAAAATAGCGGGTAGTGTTAATTGTGGGTAAACTGCAGTTGAAAAAAAAAGGCAGGGTTTAAAAGCAATAAAAATACTGATGTTTAATAAAATAAATATTAATTATTTTCTATCCAAACATCTGAATCCGCTTGGAGACCGTACAATGCTCGTGCGCGTTGACAACTAGTTCAAGGCTGTCCTAAGCGAGAATGCGATCTACTTCATACGCAGCTCGCATTAGTTTCACGAACCTATTGGACCTAGCGAAACGGTCACTGCAGAACGGTGTATTGGAATTTCAACTTTACTACAAACCAACTTTATCACGTTACAAATCACTTTGGCTTGAACAAATCTTACAAAATTATACAGTAAGCCAGTTGCACAGATTATAATTGACATGTTAGGTTTTTTATGGCTTCCGAAACGGGAAAAGGAATTCGCTATGCTAGTTATTTGTAAATACTAAATGTTGTTAGTACACACCCTAATTGTTATCAATTGCCATTTTATTGCTGCAATTTAAAACATAATAATTTAAACTAGATTTTTCTGTTTAATTTATCACTATTAATTAGACAAGAAGTTGCGTTATAAGAAGTTGGTTTTTAAGCTAACTTGTCTTTTATTCTTTATAATATGTGACCAATTTCGCGCACATGTATGCATGCATGGATGCATTAAATTTTAATAACAGAAATCAGTCATGATTATCCGAATTACATGTAAGTTTTAGTAATAAATATAAAGTACAGATATAACGTAATGTCACATTACCTAAGAATATCTTGTTGACGATTTTATGTCGGTGTAATGTTATGTATGTACCTGCGTCATAATTAAATTGCAGTTGGAACAATGTCATTGAAAAATAAATACTTTCCGTTTTTTTTAAATAATATAAGTATTCGTATTTCGTATTCGTATCATGTAAAAACTTTTGACTATCAATTTTAATATCAAAGCTAGCCCACAGAAACCTTCCTAAATATCAAATTACCTTATCGTTGTCATCTTTAAATTTCGACAACACCAAAGAAATCCCCAATGCATCGAAATCTTTATAGCTCTTTTCCCAAATTCATACACGGGCTCAACAATGAATAACACGATTGTACGAACGAGTAACGGTTGTGGTAACCAGATGAACGGTCAGTTGAAGGTCTGCGGCGACGATAGGAACATACGAGGTATAGAAACGTAGTTCACGCTCACGGGTATTGTATTACTAATATCTACTTACGTTAAGGAAGTAAAACGGACATACAACGTGTCTGTTGTCGCTACTATCAAAGACCTACTGTAAAGATGAAAACCTTGTTTTTATATTACGGAAGTAGCAAACGAGCAGTTCATCTCATGGCAAGTGGCCACTGCTACCCATGGACATTTCTAACCAACCTCAAGTCATCAGTATTACCAGAGGTTTGCCACAGCGCGTTGCTATGCCTGAGGACTAAGTTGGAACGCCTCGGAAAGTATATTTCCCTAACCACACATAAAGATAAAATAAAAAGGATTTCTCTATCAATTTACAATCATTGACCTTTATACTATAAACAGTACAGTATTTACATTCCTCCTCCCAAATGGAATACATGCGCATAGAAATTACAATATACACCACAAGTCCACCACACTACTACCACCACTTACGCTTAAAATTGGAGCTTCACCTGGGTGAATTGACTCTATGACAGTGTATAATCTAAATAAATACCTGAATAATCTCTGGTGCGAAGAAGTGCTTCTTCGTAACATAGCTTATTAGAATATTAGAATAGCACTACTCTGCACTGCTAGTCATGCCCTGTATTTCTATTACTTTTCACTTACTTCAATCACGGTCACAATTACTCAATCTTATGTATTAGTTGTCCTTGTTTAATCACCACATAAAATCAGAATTAACGCAAATTTAACGGTCATGAACTAGAGAATCGTAAGATAAATCATTCATACATCACATTTACATATTTGTACAGAAACTTGCAAAGCGTCACAGTTCGAAAATCGCTCTACCTGATATAATCCCCTACCTATACAATAATATTCGGGGTTTGTCACTCGGAATGACAAAGCTTCCTCGTAAAGCTCTTTATGACATCTTCATATTTTAATCCTGCTTATTTTTTTAATAGAGAACCCGATAACATTGTCAGTTTTAAGAGATTTCATTTTATTTCTCTAATGCAAGGAGATGTCTCCCGGCAGTGGGATAGAGAAAGTTGCAGTTAATAATAATGTTATATCTCCAATACTAAACCTTCACCATGTAGCGGCTATTAACTATATAAATACCATTATAAAATACATGTAGACAGGGTTACTGGTTACCATAATAAGCAATTCTAAATGGATTACTTCGTGACCATATAAATTCCACCATGCTAAAAAGCTTATAAAGTCAATAAATAACCCGTTTTAAACATGGATAAAGCATGATAAAGTCGTATGTAAACCACGCGAACAAAACTGAGTGGCGTAAATATCGCTAGCGTCCAATAAATACCACAGAAAAATATTTTTTTCATTATATAATATGTAATACATTCGATTAATGCTTGTTTATGCTGCATGCTTCTTTATATTATATGCACCTTTTAAGCTTTTTATAGAATGTGATAAATAAACCTTGTTTGTTTGTCAACTCAAGTCAATTTTTTTATAGCATGGAAGTAGCGAACGAGCATGCAGCCCACCTGATGGTAAATGGCTATTGCCGCCCCTGGACATCTGCATTCAACCGTAGTTAAGATCAGAGTCTCGCCTAAGGTTAGCCACAGATGCGTTACTACCCCTGAGGACTAAAATGGAATGCCTCGGAAAAGTATGTCTCCCTTACCACACCCTTCAGACCAGAACACAACAGCGCATTACACTGCTGTT
>DWTU01001106.1:0-14153 GCA_018251515.1 Cecropterus confusis
AACACCCAGACCCAGAACAGAAATCTAAACTCATCATTCAGATGTCTGTCTGGCCGGGGATCGAACCCAGGACCCACCGCGTGTCAGACCGGTATGGTGACCGCTCCACCACGTGGGTCATCAAATGCATTGTAAAAGTGCGATTTTAGTTCTTTAAATATCAAATTGAGACGTTATTTTGAATAGACAATAGATAAACCAAAATATCGGTTACTGGCACGGTTTTTAAAAATAATATTTAAAATTTAATTAAATGCTATAGTAACTATTTAAAATTTTGAAACGTTAATCTATTACGGTTCAAGAGATAGAGCCTTGTGACCAACAAACAAACAGCGGCTTAGTAATGTTCCGTAGGAATAGGGTTCCGTTTTTACTTTTTGGTTACGGAGCCCTAAAATACCTTTTTCAAAAATAATCTCCAATAAAAAAACCTTTATTAAAATTTATCTCCATTAATGTATAAATGTTAAAGCCTACATAACTTATAAAATGTGTTAATAGCATTACTTGTTTTAATATAACGGTTACATTTTTGTGGCTTGTATCAGAACGCGAAGGCGGCCGCAAATCGGAAGGTACTTTAAGACCTTGCACACTTCGGACATCAATTATGGGAGGATTGTGCAGAATTTCATCCCTTAGGTGTAAAGAGGGTAAATTTTTGATGTGCAAGGGCGATAAACTGCGGACAGGCTGCGAGGTTACGTAGCCTTAACTTAATTTCAATACATAGATATATACTATATTAGATAGATTATATTTTTGGGGTATGATTTTGTAATATTAGAATATTTTAATTTTTTTTTACTGTCATCAGAATTAATTTCTATGTATAAGTATATTCATTTACGTGTAATTAGTATTCCGATACTAAAATATAATAAAAGTCCGACCAGGAAGGTACCACCACCACCACACCTATTTCTAACGTGAAGCAGTTCTTGCGTGAGGTGGAAGGGGATGATTGCCGGCTCATATAAGAGGCTACCATCTCAGTCCACAGGAGTAGCAACGCATCTGTTATCAACTGCAGATAGAACCTCAGTTATATCAGATAGTAGCTTACAGATGTCCATGGGCGGCAGTGGCTACTTACCATCAGGTGGACTGCATGCTCATTTACTACTTCAATGAGATAAAAAGAGTACAAAAAATATTGATGATGATAGTGGCCTTTAATAGCACAACTCTTCTTCTTTCTGTGGCTGTCATAAGAGGCGAATGGAATGAAGAGGGACAACGTCCACCAGCTACATACACTGTGGTCCAACACACATGTGAGGTGTGAAGTTTTTTTTAATATAGAAGTAGCAAAGGAGCATCTGAAAGGTGGTAGAACTCTTTGTGGTTCGACTCCGGAAGCACCACCGCTACCCCTTTTCTGTCTAATAACAGCGTTAAGCTCTGTTGTGTTCTGGTCTGAAGGGAGATATACTTTTCCGTGGCATTCCATCGCAGCCCGCAGGGGTAGCAACGCATCTGTAGCCAACTTCAGGTGAGCTTGATCTTACATAGGGTATTACAGATATCCATGGGCGGCAGTAGCCACTTATCATCAGGTGGGCTGCATGCTCCTGAGAACTGTTGAATAAGTGTGTCTCCCTTGCTACAGCCTTCAGACCAAATCACAGTAGGTTTAACACTGCTATTATTAAATTGGTAAGAACCTATTGGTAAAAACTAAGGGAGGTAAAAACTAATTAAGGGAGGGTTATATTCAGGAGTGGACCTTCGAAGGGTGAATAGAAATTATAGTAAAGTAATGTTTGTAACTTTACCATATCGTTATTATTAAGATAACCATTTAGATAGGCATGAGATGTAAGATAAGTAGTGAAAATATATTTCACTATAATTTACAGGATAACTTTAATCAGGAGTGAAATAATTTGAAATATATTATAATGTTTATTGAACTAATGTCATTTGTCAAGTAATAGCGTCAGTGACAATTTTAAATATTTTGTATTTTGTTTGTATTTGTTTATTTGAATAATAAAACATATGTTTTATGAATGGCAGTATATTACAACTTTTAAATATCCAGGACGCTTCCTAAACATGTCATGTAAAGCTATTGTTACATACTTCAAATGGTTTTGTGTTTTATATTTTAATAAAATTAAAATTAGTCAACCAAAATATTACTTTTTTAAATAATAATAATTAGGATATATACAAATAGTTAGAACTTCTAAAGGTAACTAATTTATAAAAATACGTTTTAATAAAGTTTACATAGACATTTGTAACTTTCAATCCCTATTCAAAAATTTCAATCCCCCAATTATAGATAGATTAATCCAATTTTATTAAAGGTAGAGATTTTGTATCTCGTTAATTGCAACATGTAGGTGCACCATGCGAAGGTATTTGGCACGTGTTAGCTAATTACGGCAATCGCTGCAATAATGAAGTGTTGCTTCCATTTGCCATTAAATGTTTCGTTTATTCTTTTGTTCGGTCTGGCGAGCCTGCGGATAGGCTCAAGTGTAGCTTTTTAATTATTCCTTTTCCTTCTTCCGTCTAGGCTTTCAGGGTTCGCGAGGAAACTAAGATAAAAACGAGGCATCGGCTTCGTATCGCATTTTGACAACTCGCCGGAGAACTCACACGACAGCGCCGTAATAAAAATTATATGCTTCAATTTACGATGGTGTGGGAGGGGGAGGCCAAAAAATGCCCCCCTTCCCCCCTGATTGCGGGATCGAATCTCGCTAAACGAACGCGGACGAGGGGGGCGAAAAATTTCGCGGCGGTGTGGGGCGATGCTCCCTGCGAAGAGAGCGATACACTTTTTTTCGTCATTACACTCGCACAACTATGAGCATGGTTTGTGTAATTATTAAATTTTATGCCCCGCTCTTTTGTTGGCTGATACTCGGGTTTGTCCACACACGCGGGCTTAACGTAAGCTCGCATGCTAGATACAGGTACTTTACGAGTCGAAATCTGGAAGCAGCCTTTTCAGCGGTTAAAAACCTTAAAAACGGCGTGCTTAGTGAAAAGTTTTCAGAAATGCATGTGCTCGCTTGAATTTTATTGTTACTCATCTACGAGTCATATTCCAATTTGCATTAAAATGGGTTAAGTTACATAAGTAGGCACTACTGTCTTCTTAAGTATGCTCGTGACAGTATGCTTTCCACCTGATGGTATGCTACTGCCGCTCTCTTTGGAAAGCAGTGGCAATGAACCCCAGATTATATTATAAGAATTATACCTGAGGTCTCCCATAATGTGTTGCTATCCCTGAGGACTAACTTGGAACGACCCGTATATGTGTATTTCCATCACCGTACTCTTTAAACCAGAACACAACAGCGCGTAAACACTGTTGTTATTTTAAACAACAATAGAAATAAGTGAGGCGGTGTTGCTTCTAGAGTCAAACCGCGAGTTCTATTATGTTCAAATTTTATGGCCTTTTCATAATCAAAACATTACTCAATATATATCAATAGATATTTTTGATTTTAATTATCGTAGTATAATAATTCGTTTGTATCATTAAATAATTGTACGTAATTTGTTTAAAACGTAAACTAATGTATCCTAATTAATAATTAATTTTTCTTTGAAAAAGTTGTATTTTAATTATATTTCCCTTTACCCACTTTTAAGTAATAAGTAATAGTACAATCTATTAATTTATTAAATTAGATTTAAAATTTGATGCATATTAGATAGTCTGTGTTTTTATAAAACTTTAAAAAAATCATAAATGTATAGTCTGTATTTCAATTACATTAAATTTCAACCGTAAAACAATAATTATTTAAATAAATAACAATAACAAACATATTCAGTAAATCAAACCTCGAGCATCATGAAAAAGTGCTCAATCACAATTACTTGTATTTGGCTAATAATAATTGTAAGGCTATTTATATTCAAGCCTTGTTTTCAGTGACTGGGCGCCGCGTTAACGACCTACGGAAGAAACGGTAAGACGTAGCTCGTAGCGTAGTACTACGACGTAGAGCGCCTACGCAAAAACAAATATTTTCATTGTACCCCTATAATTATGTTTCTGAGGCTGTGAAAGGCGATTCATGAAATAATATCAACGCTTAAATATACTACCAATTTTGTTGTCTTTTTCTTTCAAGTTTGACGAACCCTTATCGATTCCTCACCGGGTTTTAGACGCACCGGAAGTGAGGTATTCATGTTTATTTTTATTATATTTATTTAATTTGACGCCTAATTGAATGGCTTTTATGTTTCTTATCAAGGTAAAATCGTAAAATTCTCATAATGATCTATTACGATTATGTATAACAATTCCTGTATTTATGGACCATATTATATAAAATAGATTGAAGAGCTGCAAGGATCACTAAATATAAAGCTCGTCTTGCATGAACGATAGTAGGTAATAATAGTTATAATATCTATTAGTATTGATAAATACAAAAAAAAAAACAACAAAATTTTGTAATTTGGTGTAGGCTGTGAATGCCGGCTTACTTTCATATAAAGTCTTAGTTCTTAAATACGACAATTTGTGATCGGCTTTAGGTAGAACCTCTGCTCTATAGGCTTGTCGCAGATATCCACGGATGACCAAAAAATATGCAAAAAGAACACAGTTTGCCACTAAGAGTACTGCTTAGTCTAATATGTTCCCTTAAAACAATCATTGTTTCATTTTCGCCCATTTTAAGTACATTGCAAGGTATTGCCGAAAGCAAATGCCCGGAATGTCCATTGCAGATACACACTGCAAAAACGTAAACAATGATGATTTTGAGGAAACAAGGCAAACTCGTGCTAAGGACAACTCGTGTAAGGGCACAAGGCCGCTTACAGAGGCAGGAAGGCATATATCAAGCAGAATACATGAAACGGCTTTTGAATGGAATACCGTTGCTCAAATGAGTTCCTGGTAATAATTGATAATTTTGGTATTTGATTTGATAGGCTATTGTAAAACAAAGAGAATACTCGGTGTTTTAGTACTCTGAACAACGACAGACATGCAAGTGAATTGAGGTTATGTTGATAATGTGTAAACAGAGGGCCCTCAAGCGCTTAGATTTATAGCTTTACTCGTATTTTTTTATTTTACTGTACGAGGTTCAGTACTTATAAGTTACTAATATACTCATAAGTTATTTTTAAGTATCTTAAACATACTATAAGTATAATTTTGTAATTTGTTTAAGTGGTAGAACTCTGCGTTGTTCATCAGCAGAGGAATCACCGCCTCAACTATTTCTGGTTTATAATAACAGTGTTAAGCACTGCTGTGTCCTGACGACTACGACTTGACGACCCACGTGGTGGAGCGGTCACTATATTAGTCTGACATGCAGTGGGTCCCGAGTTCGATCACCAGCCAAAGGCATCTGAATGGAATAGTGAGTTTAGATTTCTGTTCTTGGTTTGGGTGTTTGTGTATTCGTCTTTTTGTGTCTATGGCACCCACGACACAGGAGAAAACCCAACTGTGGGGCTATGAGTGTGGAAAGCGTTTGTGTTTTGGTTAGAAGGAGGTAACAGAGATATAAGTATGTTTAATTTCACAAAAATATTTCTATGAAAGCATCATAAAAACAATGTAAATACAAACATATTCAAATAAGTTATCGGATGAGTTCCAAATTAGTCTTCATGAATTGCAACCTCAGGTAAGACTGATTTTATCTGGGGTTGATCACAGATGTCCATGGGTGGCAGTGGCCACTTACTATCGGATGGACTGCCTCGTTTTCCTACTTCTGTATTATAAAATAATTTATTTCGATTCATGATGTTATGATATGCATGGTCGAGTTACCATACCGTTTTTAAAAATTGAGGGTCCAAATTCGACTCCGGCTAGAAATCTAAATTACAAATTAAGATTTTATATCTGAACCTAGATATTAGTTTACTTGCCTTTATTTGAAAATAGAGAGCGTCGCTTCTAATTTAAATCTAACGACAAAACCACGCAGTATAAAAAGTCACCAAGTTCACAGCAGTTAAATTGCACTGTTTCCTCTCACCGGAAGTAAGTAGCCACTACAGCTCTATTGCTATTGTGCGATAGAACGGGAAGAGCGATAGTTATCAAAGCAGAGGGTCTGTGAGGGCATGCGAAGGGCGAGATCAAAGTTGAAAGCCTCCTACATATTCGCTTTAAATCAATCTTTGGGCACGCTTGCATAAAAGCACTGAATGAGAGATTAGAAAAGTTATATATGATGCTTTGTTATATTTGTTAAGCTTTTATTTATGTTCTTTCTTGTATACCTTATACATTAGTATTTTTAGTATAAATTACAGATAATTATAACAAAATGATACGTAACTGTGATTAACATATAGAACCGCTGTTATTTATGAAGTCACTTACAGACGTCCATAGGCGGCAGTCTGACATACCGTCAGGTGGACTACTTGCTCGTTAGATACTTCAATGTTATAAAAATAGTTACATACCTCATAGTTTTGTACCATCAAGTAAAATCGATATTTTTATTATATTTCCTTCCTATCGATCTGAGCTTCTAATCTGTATGTATTACATCGACTTTGATGGAGTTCTAAAACTAAACGCATTAGGAATCATTAAAAGTAAAATGTTTATAAATAAAAAAAAAATTAGACGTCCATGGGCGACAATGACTATCTCATAACATGTCATATTTTGACTTTAAACATAGTAATGTATCAAACGCTGGAATTAATATAAACTATTATTATTTATATAATATTACAAGCGTATATGTATAAATAGATAGAAGTTTAATTATTGCCATTAAAATGATTATATAGTACGGAATTAGCAAAGGAGCATAAAGTCAACTTGATGGTAAACCTCTACCGCCCATTGACATCTTTGAGCAACCCCGGATAAGATTAGACTTATACCAGAGGTTAGCCACAGATGCTTAGCTACCGCTGAGGACTAACTTGGGAAGCCTCGGATGAGTATATCTCCCTTAGCACAACATTTAGGCTAGAATATAGCAATGCATAACACTGCTGTTATTAGGCAGAAATAGGCGTGGTGGTGATGCTTTTAGGAGTTGAACCACATAGAGTTCTGCCACCATATTATTTGAATATCTTATTATTTCTTTTCTTGTTAGATTTTTTCTTCAAGCCCTGTACCACAAATTTCCACCACCAAACATCAAAGTACATTTAACAAAGTACATCTCTCAATGTTTTACGACATTAAGATATTCCGAAAGAATTTGTTTCAGCATTCAGTAGCTTTCAGTCCGTACTCGCTACTGAGACAATGAGATACTGGAATATGACAAAAGGCTTAGGTACGACGAGACATGAAAGGGGTTGAATGGCTTTTTTGGGGCTTTTTGGAAGAATGCTGACATTGTACTGGATGCTGGCAATAATGTATTGTTTCGGTTTTGGTAATTAGCTCGCGGATTTTTTTTTGAATTCCACTGAATGATATTTCTAGTTTTGTTTCGCGTGCGTTGTTGGGCTGTTTTTATTCTGTTGTAGTTTTTTATATATTATAAAAACAAGGTTACATGCTATATTTATTACCTTATAAGATATTTGTTTATTTCTTTCTTAGTGCTTATTTAAAATCATGTAAGTAATATTACTATGATGCACTTTACGAGTAACTTGTTTTGATTTGATTTAGACGGATCTTACATGTAAAATTTAATGCTTTTAGACAACGGTTTAAGTTGTCCATCTGTTAGAGTTTTATTAAGTAAAAGGAGGATCTAAAGTCAATCAGAGGCTTCTAAGGTTGATATTTGAAACTTAAGTTTGATTGTTTCATTTAAGTATCTTAGTACAAAAACATATTTCATATTGGAAGAAAGACCTCATGTGTAACGCTCATGTCCTCAGGACCTAAGGCGATTTGCGTTAAAATTTGCAATAAATTACCTGACCATCTTATAATAATAGCATTTTGTAGTATCAAGGACTTCTTTTTTAAATTAAAACAATATTTAATAAAAAATGCTTTTATAATTTGGATTAATACTTTAAAAATTGACAATGCTATAAATAATCATGAATAATTGTATAATTTTATTTATTATAAATTATTTCAGTCCGCTCCCACCTAAATATGTAGTACCCTTTCAGGGTTCAAATGTGCCCCTAAAATATTATATGTAAGACCTTTATGTTACATATGATTGCAATAAAGAAATTGAAATTGGAATATCAAAGTAAAACTTTTTTTTTATAATCTGGAAGTAGTAAGTTGCCAGTGTCGCCCATGGATATCTGTAATTGACCTCAAATAAGATCCGAGCTTTATTTGAGGTACCTAAGGTTATCGCCACAGATGCATTGCTATCTCTGAGGATTAAGTTGGAACGCCTACCATGAGTATGTGATCCTCACTATACTTAGCACTGTTGTTATTACGAAAAATTAGGAAAACTACTTATTAGTAAAGTAACGGAATTTAGTGTCTTCTACTTATCTTTGGTAATTTATTTTAATTCTTAAAAAGTTAGTACTTTAAAAGCAGGGTATGTTATTATCATAAACATTATTCCAATGTCTGGCTACCTGCTGATCTGAGAATAAGAAGGATTTAATCGACTCCAGTGCTGGTTAAGATTGGATTGGTTGGAACTACCACTACAACTATAACTAGAATTTTGTCTGTTTTCGAGAATGTGTTTTCTCGCGAAGGTTTTCATTCCCTCTAAACATATATTATTAACTTCAAGGATCGAAATTTTGACTCTTAGTGAAAAAGGAGCTGAAGATCATTGTACAATGTTATTAGATATTTATGGACATCGTTGTAGATTGTTATTATATATATTTTTATTTATGGAGAAAATAATAAACAATCTTAAAGTACCTCATGATCGCCGAATATTGTTTTAGGTGGACCAATCTCGAATTTCCTTCCGTTCTATTTATTTGTCTTATATTACGATATTTCTATTTCCTCCCTTCATAATAAACAAACCGACAGCATTATAAGTACAAGCCAGTTTAATAACGAACATAATAAGTACAACATTTTTTTCCAACACGATTTCCATGTCAAACATTTCAGCCTTGTTAACTGAAGAGCGTACAAAGGCATAACCCTACAAGCTAATTTCAACTCGTATACGAAGTCGAAATATCAGCTCGCACAATAGAACTTTCTAATGACAAATTTCCGACAGAAAAAATCTAATTCACGCACGAGCCGAGCGCCCCCACACCACCCTCCCGACATAAGCACACGGGCACATATACGCAATTTTTGATCAATACTTAAAAATTAACCCAGCCTCCGGTAGTTTTTAAATTACTCTGCGCATGTCATGATTTTTAATCACCCCCTATGTGACGCCTACATCACCACACACATACACGGCGTATATGTTAAATGTGATCAAGTTAATATAGAATTGGTTTTTTACATATGCACAGCGATCGGTATTGGATTTTTTGGGATGGTAATTCGGGAGTGGGGACCAACTGTCTTTGTGGAGCGGGGTACGCGGCTGTACGCTTTTTCATAAGTAACTCTTAATTTAAACGGGTAATGTGCGCTGTAATTACGTTTTTTTGTTGGATTTTCGGTTTTTTTTGAAGTTTACTACTGTGTGTTTAATTGAGCACATACGGATTGAGTGGCGAATGCTGCAAATAGTTTAATGATTACTTCGCTTATGAAAGTATCTTGATGTCTCGTTCTACCATATTTGTTAGGTGCAAAGATAGGCATCAACTCTAAGTCTAGATCAGACCCTAGTTCATTATTTACATATTCGACCGGGAATCGTAACTGAATCATTCTGAATAGTCGACCCTTCCAACATGCCATATGCGTCATCAAAAAAATTAGTTTATACTAATACTACAATGCAAGATAACTGAATTTCAATTTGTCTACTGTCTATTGTTTACTGTCTCTTATATGTAACAATTTTCTAAGTAGGAGAAGCATTTATTTAATTACAATTAATATTCAAACTCTGACTGCAATCTCAATTATTATAATCTTTTATACTCGAATAAAGTTATGTAGAATAAATACATCATGAGGAATAAGTTATAGTTAAACGTAAAAATCATTTATTTGTTTGTTTATTGTTTTCTTTGATAATAAAACTCATATTAAAATAATATTCTTTGTATCCTCAAAGTGACAGTTTATTTTATTAAAACATTTAAAGCACTTTATTGAAATGATCCCATTACACTATGCTTTTCACCTATACATGACTTATACATATTAGTTTCAGAATGGGTACTCAATCAACAGCCTTTTTAAATTTTATTTCCCTCTCACTGACGACCCCTATTCAGAACATTTCAAGTTACGAACGTATTCAATAAACAAAATTACATGAAATTAATACATTCATAATAAATTTAAGGAAACACACACTGTAAAGATTTCCCTCTTTTTCCTTTCACGAGAAATTGGGTCAGACGGCAACTCGGTCACGGAGAAATTAGGAGCCGTCACACATTGTCCCATTAAAATATCGAAACGAAATATTTATGGCATCGTAAATTATACACCAGAGCCAAATTACCATGTATTATTATAATATACGGATGTATAATATTCTTAACAAGGAGGTGGAACCGGTATGGTGCGAGTGTACATAGCACCACATATTTCTAAAGAGAAATAGCTCCTGCATTTCTATAAAAGGTTGTAGATTGCGGCTGAGATACACGAAATCGTATGAGTCCTTAATGTGGCATAGAATCTAATGCTCTTTACGGAGTTCGTAATATATGTGCATGGGTGGCAATCATCACTTACCAATGTATTATCATATCCATTCTGCTTCAATTTTATAAAAAATATTGTCGGCATACTAAGTAACATAACAAAGTAAGGACCTTTCGTTACGACTCAGGTGACACTCATCAACAACCCATTATTGTGCCACTGCTGAAGTTGAAACTGCTGCTGTATGTATGAAAGTATGAACTGAGTTGTATGAAAGAACTAGTTGTGGCCTACGGACTTCGTACATAATAGACATAGTATATCCCCTTAGGGTTTGAGCAAACATTATTTTTTAAGGTCTACCTCATGAAATGCACCTGTTGCCTAAATTTCGTTGCTTTAAACTACGCTCTGTGACGAATAGTCAAAAGTGAGCTTCGCTTTTATTTAGCTAGGTAAGATTTTTATAACAGAAAAAAAGCGTATTTATAACAAACAAATCACACTACGTTAAACATATTGCAAACTAACTGGAGCTCACTACTGTATCCTGAACGCTTCAAAGCATTCACGCCAAGATTTCACGCCACAAGCTTGTTGATTTTAGCATCTGTCACATTGCAACGGAGTTGAGCCCGTTTCCATGGGCTCGGTAATGACGGAAGCCCTTTGTCGTGTAATAACGTTAGCTTATGTTATGTTATTATAAATTATGTAATTTATTTCACGAATTATATTTTATCCATTCATATTGTTATGTTAAACATTCATATTGTTATTATAATGACATTATGATTTAATTTATCTCATATTTTATTTATTTTTGTCAGGAGGTTTGCCTGTACGTTGATATTGTATACCGCTAAATTCATTTGTTCATATTTGTATTGATTCTCCCATTATTTTAAAATGGTAATCTGTAAGATATGTAATACATGGCATTCATTATATGCAATTAAAAAAAACTTATAAGATTGTATACTATTTTAAAATTGAATACTTAAGCAGTAAGATGTATTTAAAAGAGGAGATTTAACTGAATCGGTATAAAACGTGCTTGTAACTCTTTTATAATTTAAAATAGATTACCAAATCTTTATTTGGGAGTAATCTACGACCCGACTTATGTGTAAAATTATGGCCAACAATGCCACATAAAGGTTGTTATTAAAACTACATAGTAAGTCGTTCTTATAGTTTGTTACACTTCTGTGTAATTTTATACCATCAAAATAGCACCCATGGACATATCATCTTTAACCGACCGTCGATGCTGTACTATATTTAGAACTAGAACACTTTAAAAAACTTAAAACAGTCCACTTAATTGTTAATATATTTTTTTGATGTTTTATTTTTAGTCATAAAAATTGGCATCAATATTCACATGCTGTAATATGTAAGTTAGAGATCCAGAAGCTAACATCTGAATGTATACCAATGAAATGAATTTGTATAAGTGTATGGAGGTACTTACAATTTGTCAATTACAATTTTTTTGATATTCACATCTACTTCTACGGAAGTAAACCGTTCCGAGTCTGTTTTTTTAAGGAGACCATGGAAACAGTTCCCAAGAATATGAAAATAAGGTTGTTAAGGAAATGCGGCGGCTGTCAGACGAACATGACGGAAATCCTACCCTCACCTCTCATACTTCGCTTTACGCCGTTTGCAATACCATCAGATCAGTTTTTCCTAGTTTGTTTCCATGGGAACGAAGTGGCTACTTCATGTGCCTCACTATTATTATATTTTATAATAAAGAAATGGGAAACGGCCACTTCAACCTAAGGACTATAATCAACCCCAGATAAGATTAAAGTCCAATTGAAGTCTGCCATCCTTGAGGATTAAGTTGGAATGCCTCGGATAAGTATGGTGCCTACAGAGTCGAGACGCAGGTTCTATCACCTATAAAACCTTTACTCAATCAACAAATGCATCCGAGAATTTATTGATGTTTTATTAACAATTCTCAGTAACAGGTAATTTCTGCCTAATAACAGCAGTTTTATGCGCTGTTGTGTTCTGAAGGGTGTGGTAAGAAAGACATACTTTTTCGATTCATTATTCCATCTTAGTCCTAAGGGGTAGCAACGCATCTGTGACTAACCTTAGGTGAGACTTTGATCTTACCTAGGGTTGATTACAGATGTCCATCGGCGGCAGCAGCCACTTACCATCAGGTGGGCTGCATGTTCATTTGCTACTTGCATATTATGAAAAAAGGTTCATCTGAAGTCAATGGTCATGGACATCGGTAATTAACCTTACATAAGATGAGAGTCTTACGTGAGAATGATCACGGATGCGTTACTACTTCTAAGGTCCAAGTTGGAACATCTCAAATAAGTATTTCTCCCTTACCACACTCTTCGGGCCAAAATAAACTGCTGTGTTTTGGTTTGGTCTTAATGTTATTAGGCAGAGATAGATGTGGCGCTGGTGCCTTCGGAGTTGAACCATAAAGGGTTCTGCCCCCTACCTTATCACCTTAATAGAAGACTAAGTTTTTTTTTCAAACTACTTCAAAGGTTTACAATATAGAGCTCGAGTGTATTATACATTTGTAGATTAATTCGCAGGGTGGATTTAGAAGGGTGGCAAATGAGTCGCGTTCCGAACTGCACTTGATACGTTTATTACGAGTATTCTTTGTAACGTATTTTGCTAGATGTCTGGAGTCTTCATTTTCTTTTGTTTCTGATTTTGTGTTGCCATTACTGAATATTTCTCAGTATTCGCGAGCGGTGATAACCTAATGGTTGAAACTCGGCCTCTCAAGCGAGGGTCCGAGGTTCGAATCCCAGGCACGCACCACTGATTTTTCTAAAATTATGCGCGTATTAGAAATTAATTATCATTGTTTTACGGTGACGGAAAACATCGTAAGAAAACCTGCACACCAGAGAGTTCTCAAAGGTGTGTGAAGCCTACCAATTCGCACTTGGGCAGCACGGTGGACTATGGCCTTAACCCCTCTCATCTGGAGAGGAGACCCGTGCCCAGCAGTGATACAATAATAGGGTGACGATGATATTATTATATATTATACGACTTGTAAGTATACATACATAATACATTATTTCCTAACAACTTCCTTTAATTAAATACATTCTGCCCATTTTTCCTCTTATTTACTTTACTGTAGACCGGTAAATAACTCTCAAAGGGAAGAACACAGTACTCAGTAGGTACTTAGCACACTAATGTGATGTGACTGACAGTTTGGGATTGACAGACATAAAGATCGTTTGCAATGATGTTGTTTTTATTTAAATAAGTTTAAGAATATATTTGAGTTAAAGTGTTCGTTGTCTATTTACATACAGATCATTTGATGTAGTTTGATATAGTTTTTAAATGCATTACATTTTATTCGTAAATTTGTACAAAAGAAAACATACATATGTACAAATATTCTTTAATAACAGACAAATATAATACAATGTTTATAATATTTTCGATTTTGTAAGAGGCAACTGCCGCCCATGGCCATCTGTAATAATTC
>DWTU01001107.1:0-14151 GCA_018251515.1 Cecropterus confusis
AAATTAATTTAAATTGACTATTTTATTATTATGCTAAAATTGATAAGGCAGGTCGAGTGGACGACGGTAGGACATCGCTGCTAAAAATTATTAAGTTCATTCATAATAATATAGCAAGTTAAATCGAAATATAGATCGGCGCCTAACAAGATACGCTACGTACGAATGTGCCTATAAAATAATAAACTGTCATTTCTGTAAAAGACTGATCCTTGTAAAGTTTGCTCAATAAAAAAATATAATCCTGCTTGTAACTTGTGCTACATACTATTCGTTATCATTATATTATAAGGCACACACTATTTGACACTTCTACCAACAATTACTACTAACAGTAATAAATAAGTACCCATGACTCTATCCAACTCATTGGTTAAGTACATTTTTCGTATATTAATATTTTTATAAAGATTTCATACTCTTTTCTGTGAGAGAAAACATGTAATATTTTTACAACATCAACAATATACCTTCTATATTAATACTAGAATATAATGAAAACCATAATGCCGGTGCGAACATAAGCCAATACTTATAAAACATTTCTCAGGATATTTCTTACAGGGATCCCTAAACCTTAAACAACACTTTGGGAATTTTTGTGAACAATAAGATATAGAACGAACACGTCAAATACCGTTTTAACCTTACTGTACCTTTATTACTGATCAGGCTTTATGTATGTAAAATATAAACCCCCAAACTAAATTTTCTTTTTAAACTAATTACCCAAGAAACCACGCACGTCAAAATGCCTCAACGTTAAGTATTAGCCTGTATTATGTGAAAGTATTTCTTAATCTTCACTAGCGATGAATAATGTATAACGTATAGTAATCACGGCGCGTTATAAATGCACCAATTGAAAGTACTGATGTGGTCAGAGTCATGAGGGAAAATGCTCGCCTCGTTGAGGCGTTTACTGCACATGCGATTGATGAGGAAACAAAAGGCGACGTTGTCGACAACGCACAATTAAACCCTCACTGTTATACTTTGAACTACTATTTATTTCCTATCCCCAAAGCACTTAAAATTATACTGTAGTTTCGGTGTAACTGAATCGAAATTGAATGGAGTTTATATTACCTCTGATCACTGACGACACTCGGCGATCGTAAGATATTGCAAAGGTGAAAATAGAAGCAGAAGATGCCCACAGAACTAAAGTGACGATGCGAGCGAATCACTACGTATAAACGATTTTTTGCACTCCACGCGTAGTTTCCCACGACGTCGATTCAAACCAACAATATGTCGCTGCGTGTGACAGACGCAGCGCCGTACCGCCGCGGGAAAGCGCCAATGTCACAAAAAATTGACGAGTTTTTCAGTAGCGAGTGCAACATTGAACAATAGGAAGAAACTCCCCACACTCCCCAGACGAGTTCGCATCGTGTGTCGGCCGCTTTCCAACCACGCGCAGGCGTGATAATTGTGGCTGCGGATAACCATCATTTGCATTGTTCACGAACTGGAGAAAATTAATCGCTCCACATACAATCGATCCACCGAAGAAATCGGTAATGCTGCTAAGGACAGATCGATAGTACACTGACGGAATCGTACCAAAATTGAGGCCAGCGCATTATAAACATCGAGAAACGTTGCATCTTCTGATCACACTATTAGTTTAGTTCACCGGGTGACGTGTTTCACACATTAGCGAGTCCGCCGGATCGGCGCCGGCTACACCAGACATTCACGTTTTTTCGTTCGCACAGCGACCTTTACGATACAGATTTGGCGTTACACACCTTAGTATTTAACACACTTCGTTAATCATCAACATGGTACTAGGCGGCACCGGCTTCCTGCTTTTGTTGGATAATGGACTCCCATTGCGCTATAAGGCGAGTTGAACTGGGAGCGAGGAACTCCTGTCCGGGGCCGAGCTCGCAAAGCTCGGCTAAGGACTTCGCCGGCTTTAGGCTTCCCAAGGAGTCGTGGCCAGAACTATTCCTCGGTGAAGGCGATCGCAGATCCTCATTGAGCGCCTCATATAGCTCGCCTATCGATTTTGTTGGCTTTAGTTTTCCGGGCATTGGGATTTCTTCATCCTCAGACTCGGAGCTGGTCTCGTTGTCGCTCAACTCGATGTCGAACGGCTTCTGCTTCTTTCTCATACGCTTTAGCTCATGTTCTCTATCTTTCATTTCTCTCAGTTCTTTTTGTATCTTTTCTTCTACTGGGACGTATCCTTTTCGCATCGGCTTTCCCTCGGCCGTTCGCGTGATCATTACCGGCGCAATCACAGGAGACACGACCGGCGCGATGGGGGACGGGGTGAAGGCAAGCGGTGCCGCTATGGCGGAGGGCGGTGTCGTGGACACCGGCGACGTGACCGGCAGCTTGCCCTTGTTTGCAATAAACCGTTGCATGATACCTTTTGTTCCGGTTTGTGGAGTAAACCGACGCGTGTAGCCATTCGTATTAAGTGATGCTGGCGTGGTCGGCGGCGACGGCGCGATCGGTCCCATTAGATGAGACGTAGAGACTGCCCTGTTGAGGGTCTTCTGTGGTTTTTCCACGGCATCTCCGTTTACGTGGCCATTCTGTTTATTGACATCTATCGTTGATTCTGATAGAAGTCTATTGATTCTGAAGTGTCCCTCTTTAAACTCACGTTCTCTCTCAGTTACCTCAATGATCTCCCTTTGGATCCTCGACAGGGGATCCTCTCTCAGCAATGACTGAAATGAATGAAAAACACGAATATATAAAAACTGCCTCCTTCCAAATAACCCAATACCTGCTACTGTTACTAGGCGTATTTTTATGATGAAAATGAATAAACTAGAATAGTACTTATTTTAGTGTTTATACCTGCAACGCACTGGTCTCCATTGACCTTAAGAGATACGAGAACCTATGACACAGATCGCAATAAACGTGTTTATTTTTATTCAGCAGGCTACACCTTATTGGATTCTAGATAGGTACATTACAAAGTACGGGTAATAAATGAGCGTTCTTATCTGTCAGCAGGTATTCGCCTTATAAAAATTACTTGCAAGTCGTGACCGTTATGTTGTTCCACAACCTTATATTAATACTATATCTGGTTTATAATGTTACGATGACGGTAAATAAATATGAGTAATGCAGATTAATCATTAAGTTTTATAATTCTGGAAATGTGTTCCAGTTCGAACAAATCACTTCCTATTGGACGACATTCTAGCCAAACATTCATCTCAACGTCGTTAACTGTTCACGTATTTAATTCTATTGACCGATTTACTTTCATTCGGCAGCGAGTTAGATCGAATTATAATGACCGACTCAGCAGTTTTTTTGTCGGCCAGTCAAATGGAGGTCAGGCGGTCCGCATATTCGTGCAAAATGCGCATCTACCTACGACGGCGGGATCTCGGGCACGGGGCACCGCGCGGCCGACGCTGAAACCACAGCTGGTCACTTTCATTCACGCAATGTTCTCTTGAAACCTTAATACTTGAAACTAGCGGTCGGCGTGTGGTGTGGCCTTACCGAGCCGCAGACGTGCTTTTGTTATACCCCCATGTACGCTATGCAGTACTATGCGCTATGCTCGCCGTGGCCGCGTCTGTTTGCTCGCGCACAGTTTTTTAAAACGTGCCACGGAGCTGTTAAAGCTGTTTACGGCGAAGCTTTACTTAGCGCGTGTGAAGTAAATATTAACCTTAATATTTCGGTAAAAACTTTTATTATACCCGAAAGCCTAAATCTATCCAAATAATACATCTGATGTAGCTAACTTCCTAATCTTTATCATCTGTGTCCTGTTTTAAGTTATCAGGCGTCGATTAGGTACGTGCTTTAATTACGGTTGAAAGTGTAGGTACAATACAAATTCCAATAGGTGGATAAAGAATATCTCTTTATTAACCGTACTTATACACAAGTGGTATGATAGATTAAGTTGAAACAATCGATATGAACATTTATTAGCGACGTGGATACCTACAGATAAGACATGACCACTCATTTGTTATTGCAAGAATGTTCAATGGCAATAAATAAAAATATAATATCTAAGATAATCTATCGCAGGTAGCGTTATCAGTATAACAGTACATGTAGTGGTCGGTACGGCGTGCCGGGCGGCGCGCTTAGCTCGAGGCCCGTAAAAAGCTTTCTACCGGCTGGGACCACACATTTCCAAACTCGCTCATTGTTTGCCGCGCTCGGTACCCAGAACCGGCGCACGAGCGACCGCCTGCGCCTGCAGACGTCGTCGCTGTGGACGTGAACCGTATCCCGAGCCGACGACCTACGAACTCACGATTGGAATCGCAGGACCCGCAACGAGAGCGTCCGATCATAAATTGGAGCACCGCATTCCGATTAGAAACTGTGTGTACTCACTTCACCCATAGTGAAAACTCGAAGAACAATCCGAACGGGAAGGAAGTCGAAACTGAGGCACTAAATTTCACGATACACACATCACGGCACCGACACCTGCCACGGTTGTAGAACAATTGGCGGAGCGCGGCGAGTGGCGGGACGCGCGTCGGCGGCCGGTCGCGGGCTAACGTCCTCTGCTCTGCAGTCTGCCGTATCACCTCGCTCGTCTAATTGGCGCGAGAGAGAGGGCTAGAATTACCTGTGTAAAAGAGAAAGGGGCATAAAACATACACCTGGTGCTGTTTTGCCGACACGGCACCTCGTGCTGTTACCGCGAGCCGCCATACGGGCGCGCGTTTGAAACTCGAGCGCGGATGTACGCCCCGCTGCCTGCGAAAGGGATTCAGACAGGAAGAGGGCTGTTTTGGGAACCCACAGGGACCCATATCTAATTTAAAGATAAACCATGTGTAACGAGTCGTTCAACAGTTGAACAGTAATTTCCAATACCTTTCTTTGTAATGATTTATTGCTACAAATTTAATACTGTATTTATTGCTAGGTTATTTATAAAATAAAAAATGGGTTATTAAAAGTAAGCAAGCAATGTATTTCGTATTATTAATATAAATGTAATTTAACTTATTATTCCAATTAGAAGGAACATATTGTTTAAAATCTTATTTGATTGCTATATAAGTATTATTAGGCGTTTTTTAAATGTGAACGGAAATTTTCAAAATTTCAGTAACATTACTTAAGCAGGATATTTTTAAATACATCTCATTATAAAAAAATGAAATAATACGAGATTGTAGTATATGATAGAGGCTTGTGACATAAACATTATTTTTAAAATACAATGTACAATATGGTGAAATTTATAAAAAAAAACTAGTTTGAGCTTAGTAATATCTAATAAGAAATAATTACAAGCAATATAAGAATACTATATTTTACACTGTTATATTCATTATTAATTTAATACTTACAAATAAAACTAATAAATCCCGGTGTCGTCATAAAAATGGGCATCGCTACGGCTTTCTTGTCCATGTTGTTTAACTTGTATGGTGTAAAAATATTTGGATAAAAATAATGGTAACTTTACGGTGAAGGTTCGGCTTTAAAAAGTTCTCAAAGGTATGTGAAGTCTACCAATTCGCACTTGGCAGTCGACTATGGCCTGAAACCTCTCAATCTGAGAGAAGACTCGTATCCAGCAGTGGGACAATAATGGGTTGATGACAATAGTAACTCACTACTGATAGTAATTTTAATAATAAAATAACGAAACCTTAGGCTAATCCGTACGCGGCCAGTGCAGAGGAAGATAGGCTAATCTTAAGCTGATTAAACCCCTGTCTTCTTGAAGAGAAGGGGTTCAACCCGTGACCGGCAGGGGATAATAATGGCGTGGAGACAATTACAACATACATAAATAATACTTTAGTGATTAATAACAAACGAATATCTTTAGTGTGTGACCTTTTAAGTAGTTTTACAAGATTTTATAGTAATGTTTCCGGCATTTCAATTTTTTCATGTTACAAATTTCAAGTATGATAGTGGCCAGGCGCCTTCTGATATCTGTAAACAACCCCAGATAAGATTAGACTCGTACCTGTGGTCAGCCTGACATGTCGCTACCCTCGAGGACCAACTTTAAGCGCCTTGTACATGTATGTCTCCTTTAAGAACACAAGTGTTTTACACTATTGTAAAAATAAGTATTTTTTTTTGTGGGATGGTTTTGAAGTCAAATTCCAAAGGTTCTACAATCTTCAAATGTACTATCTTTTGCTTAACACACTACTATTGCAAGTTTTGTTCCAAAAAAGGTAATAAATGACACACCATAAGTCACACGAGAAAAATCAGTATAATTTAATATTTAGTATTTCATGTTATGTGAGAGTGTCCTTACAATCCATGGCAAGTGATTTCTCTAACTATAATCTACTGACTATCTCTTAAATATAATGTATAAATTTTACTTTATAGCACACTTCACAAGATATCAAGCCCAAATACAAATTGGTACTCTAAATTACCTGTAACAACTTAGTATATATAATAGCTATTCTTAATCACTAGAGTACTTTGTTATAACAAGAAAAAGTATAGATGGATATTACAAAAATAAGTTATTTTAATTTTATATTATAGTGTTAAAAGTATTCAAAACAAACTGGGTTCTAGAATGTTTAGTCAGTGACACCTGGTTACGTGAGACATCAAGGGACCTGCAAATTGGTATCTCTTATAGAGGTATTCCATTTACCCCGTGAGATTATTTAATAAAATAATGTGTTATGTAAAAATTATAAATGAGTTTTAATTCGAGAAATAATAAGAAAGGTTGTTACATGCTTGAATATTCTTGTTTATTACATTTGTATGATTAAATGTAATAAACAAGAATATTCAAGCATGTTTCTTTATGAATAGTACAAATATGGAAACAGAATGTGTCAATTATAAAAATCACACCTTTTAATTAACACCTTTGAATCATTGTGGATTCTGATTCGGATTTGGATCTAGTTGTTTTACTCGCTTATCCGGGTCCCATTTAAGCAAGTTTCACTGAACAATATGAGGAATCAAAGTGTCCTGATTTAGTTATGTTCTGCTAAATACTTAACTAAGTTATCTAGAATGTACAACCCCTAGGTTGTTTTTAAGGTCTAACTTTGTACTAAGGTGGCAACTCTGTCATAATTGTGTGGATTTATGCATTGAAAGTAATCAGGAAAAAAACAATAAATATAGTACATAGTATGCAAACACCTAAATTCCGTGATATCACTAATTTAGTTTCAGTAATGTAAATATAACTAAGTGAGTAAAAACACCTCTATGATGTGATTATTAAATTCTAAATATTACATGAACATCTTAATACAAAGTCATGTAATTTTTTTTAAATATGAATAATTAAAGTTAAGCCTAACCTATGCGTTTGTTTCAATAAATGCACATAAACTCACATAATTAACTATAATTATAAGTTTGACTAGAAAATTTTAAAATTTGAATGTTAAACTCGAAATTATCTCTATATCATGTGAATTGAGTCGATTCTAACTTTAGAGTCAAAGACTTCAAAGGTGTCTTTGGCACGTCCATGTGGCTTATTCTTAGGTGCCGGGACAGGTCACTGGCCCTGAAGAATCCTCTAGAACAATGTTGACAGACGTAAGGTGTGTGGTTAGTATGCTGCTTCAACAGATGAAACTCCAGCATTGTAGCAGTTGGAAATGTTTTAGTGCATTCTCCTATTGAACATTTAAATTTAGCTGAATTTTCATGTTTAAACAGCATGTGGTGGGCGAGGCAGCGCTTCAGAGCAAAGGCAGCGTTACATACTTCACACACAAAAGGCTTTTCTCCTGTATGCTTCCTCATATGCACTTCCAAATCTGAGAATGTCTTTAAACATATGGAACACTTTCCAGATTTTTCAGAATGAACTCTCTTTATGTGAGTTTTTAGATTTCCTTTCATATTAAAAGCCATACCACATATAGTGCAAAAGTTTTGTTTTCCTTTAGTATGCAGGTCTACATGGACATTCAGAGCAGTACGACTCTTCAGCAACTTGGGGCATAAGTGGCATTGAAAATTTCTTTCATCACTGTGTACACTTTGGTGTTTCCGGACCAGGTTACTGTCAGCGAACTTCCTACCACAAGTGGCGCATGCATATGGTTTCTCTCCAGTGTGTGTGCGTCGGTGTCGGATCATTGACGCAATTTGCCTGAACTTTTTTGGACAATACTGACATACGTAAGGTTGCTCGCCCGTATGAACTCTTAGATGAGTTATTATATCATTCTTCCTATAGAAACTGTTTCCACACATTTCGCAGATAAACTTGCGTTCTCTTTTTGCATGAAATGTCTCGAAATGTCTCTTCAGGGAGCCCCGAGTTCGAAATGGAGCCTTGCAAACTTCGCAGGAGAATGGTTTTTCGCCGGTGTGGATACGAATGTGGGTCTCCAGAGCTGAAGGGCTGGTGGCTACCAAACCACAAATAACACATTGCACTGGTCCGATTTTATTTCTACCTATTTTATTTTTGTTGTTGCCCGCTGTTCTCTTTTTACGCCTCTTCGGAACGGTAGGTTGTGCGTCATTAATGCCAATCTTATCTTCGGTACAATCATTCGGTGAATTGTCCAAGAAATCATTATGATAGTCAGATGAGTCAAAATCGGTCTTTACATCTTCCTCTTCTTTAGTTTGAGCATTGCAGTACCGGCTCCCAGAAAAACATCGTAAGGCTTTATCAGAAGCTTCGCATTTCATTACAAACTGGTAGCACGTGCACAGGTCGTTCACACAGCCATCGCACAGCAGGCTAGGGAGCCCGTCGTCTTCAGTTATAGTCACTGTAACGAGCTGCATAATTTTCATGCTGTGTTGAATATTATCACTTCCTTTATTGAAAATGGATATTGTACCAGTTTGTGAAAGGCAAATCCTACATAATAAAGGATCCATCATCAAAATATAACTAGTTTAATTCAAGACCTTTGAAAGTTCGAAGTATTTGCGAGAAAAATGGTATTTAATATTTTTTTACTATTGTTTACAGTCACAATCTCAAAACTCACACAAAATTAATTTTGTCTATTCTCGAGTATTGTCTGTGACAAGCGTCACAGCCCAGTATATAGTGTATTATCTATGGTCACAGCATATAAAACAACCCAACGACAGTCTGGTAAAAATAACCACTGTAAAGAAGAAGAAAGTAATGTTCTTTTGTAAAGCCACTTTTAACTAGTTTTCATGTTACAGGAAGAAAGGTGTTATGAGTTCTTCTGTTGTGCGATGGTTACGTTATTGTTTTGAGCCAGTTTGACGCTTTACGTTGTCGGGAAGGAATCTTGTGTGTCATAGAAAATAAAGTCTCAATAGATTCCAAGCACATTGACTGTAACGGACGAACATCATTATCATGACAGATTTTATAAGACCGGAACCATACACACTAAAGTTATAAAGGCATAAAAAATATATGTAACGTGATAGCCGCATTAATAAGATTAGGTTTGATGGCGCCAAGCCAAATCCGTAAAAACATTTGAAATAATAATAAAAAATATATGTTGATGGTAATCCTATTTGTTTCCTCTTTACAATTTTGATATATTGACGACGTTTCCAAGTAAACTTTGATTGTGAATATAAAAATGCAAGATTAAGGCGTGCTTCAGTAATATTAACTCAGAGGTATAAATAGGCTTTACAAATTGATTATTTACGTTTTCGTTTTAAAAATATTATATAGATAAAAATCATATTGCTGTCATTGTCACCTCTGTCAACTGTCAACACAACGAAATATCAATTATCAAATATCAAACGACAAAGCCGACAAACTTCGTTACCCTTACCATAACCACCGCTTCTATCAAATATGGATATTTGCTCTTAATTAACGTGGTTTTGTAACTTAAAAATCTAGAAGCGTTAGACACAAACTTAAAAGATTATTTCTATCTATAGGGATTGATGTCTTAATTGAATCACACACTGATTTATGTGCTTTTTCTAGCCTAAGATTAACATATAATTAAAGCTGGATTTGATGTTTGTATTTGAAAAATTATGGACATTATTTCGTGTAGAATATGCTGTGAGAATACAGGAATAGTTGATATATTCGATGTGAAACATGCAGTCCCACTTAGTGCAAAAATAATGTATTGTTGTGTAAACATTCGTATTAGTGAAGAAGACGGGCTGCCAACTCGTGTGTGTAGTTACTGCGAGGCGGAATTAACGTCCGCATATCAATTTGTACTGAAGTGCGAGGCTGCAGATAAAAAATTACGATCACTCAGCCTTCCCACTGGTAAGGTTCAGCAATCCGTTCTCAAACCGGAGGTGAAAGTTGAAAGCAAAGAAATAGAATTTGCCGATAATTTTGACCATGAAGATTTTCACAGCCCATCACAGACAATCCCAGACGAAGAGCCTGAATCTGAGAAAAAAATAACCTTGCCAAATGTTCCAACTATTATCACTGTTAAAAATAAGCCTAGACGTAAAGTAAATGTCAAGCATGAATGCAATGTGTGTGGCATACAGTGTAACAATCCCTCCAGTCTGGCAGTGCACATGCGGAAGCATTCTGAAGACAGGCCTTTTGCTTGTTCCTCCTGTGACAAGAAGTACAAGGACAGTGTGGGTTTGAAAAGGCATATTGAACGTAATCATCACTTACAGCGCAAGCGGAAATTTGTCTGTGAGCATTGCGGCAAGAGGTTCTACTCCCAACCGGATGTTAAAATGCATATGCGCACTCATACTGGAGAAACACCATATGCCTGTGTGATTTGTCCATTAAAATTTTCTCAAATAGGTGCCTTACAGAGGCATCAGTTACGACATAATGGTGAAAGGACTCACAGTTGCTCAAAGTGTGACAAAACTTTCCTGACAAAAGAAGATGTGAGAAGACACCAAGTTGCTCACTCCACTGAAAAAAAATATGTATGCACTACATGCAATATACAATTTAAATATAAAAACAATTTACGAAAGCACACTAAATTGCATTCTGACACAAGCAACTATATTTGTAACTATTGCAATAGAACTTTTAAAGCGAAAGGGAACTTGAAAATGCATATTGATAAAATGCATTCAGATAAGTCTGGATACTGTGAAATATGTTCAAAGCATGTTGCAAATATCGAGGTCCATATGTGGAGGCACACAGGGAAAAGGCCTCTTAAGTGTGACCTGTGCTCTAGTAGTTTCTTTGAGAAAAAATCTCTAACACGACATATAAATTTTAGACACAAATATATAGATAAATACAAATGTACGGTGGACGGATGCATTGTTACTTTTCCTTCTCAGCCAATGCTGGAGTACCATGTAGCTAAATTTCATGAGTCTAATGTACCTTTTCCATGCGATAAGTGTTCCAAAGGTTTCTACAGAAGGAATGATCTTGCTAGGCATAAACTTCGTAATCATAGAGAAAGATTTGAGGTTTAATGTTTGTGAAAAGTATAAGAAATAATTGACTGTTTCCATCATATAATATCTGTTTCATTTTGATAATATCTCATTGCCCCTTGTGGTTTGACTTTCGCCATTGGCAAAAATCAGACTTATGTCTGTCCTGTCAGTCTGGTTTTGCCAATGGCCACAATTAGTTTTCATTTTAGACACAGATTTGTTGAAGATTACTACAATAGTACAAAGTTGTAACAGGGTATTTACTGGCAAAATTAAATAAGGATAGATGCTAAATATTTTAGAAATAAAACAATTACTTGGGTGAACTGTTATTTCATTTTACTAATGTAATAATTACATCTGTCATCAACACAATATTTCCTGTATTTGTATAAAACAATTTCATAACATTTAAACACATTGAACTCTATCTATTCCATTATTTACATTATAATAAAAATATACATAATATGTAAATAAAAATAATAAATTGCACTTGTTACAATCAAACTTTTTGATCCAGTCAAAATGTCGGCATACATAATGATTGCAAAATATAAAATTTTAAAACTAAATAAAAATTAAACTCATGGTAATGATAATGGGGCTAACATTATAAATTATGCAATCAGTCAACAATTATATCTAGTCACTCGACACAGCAAGGGTGTGGAGCCGTTTTTGATGCACAGTTTGCATGTTGCAGTGGGATGCACTTATTTTCAATGATCTCATCAATATACTACTTTGTACAATTCACTAAATTTAAAGTTATGAATAAATAGGTAAAAGCATCCATAACTCTATTCCTTTAGATTATGCTACAGGAATTTAAGAAAGAACATTTTGTTAAATAATTTCTAATTAAATTGAATTGACAGAAGTTACGCGAACTTACATTTTTTTCAAACTTTTTTCGTAAATTCAATATTTCTAGCTACAGAAGCTGAAATATCTGAATAATATTATATAGTTTGAATACAGTTTAATGTATAAGGTTTATTTTCAATGATGAAACATAAGAAAATGTCATTCTATCTTCAATTTTTGTCTATTTGTGACTCTGTTCCACTAAGGGTGCAATGCGGTACTATTAACGTATATCTATTGAAAATAAGTGTCCACAATAACAACCGCAAGCGGCACCCCTCTACTCGCAAGTGCCGAAGCATTGCGGCGTTAGGCCGTCGCCCACTATAAGCTCTGCTACTTATTACCCGGTGTTCCTCTTACGTCCAAATTAAATACATATCTCTAGCTAAAATTAGTACTAATGACTAATCCGAAATAAAGTAATGTTGCAAATTAGCACCAGAGAAATTTAGGACACAGCGATTGTACATCAACTCAGGGCCACATCGTGAGAAACGCTTCTAGTACACTTAACTATGTCTACATAAGTGATAAACAATGAGTCTTCGTAATATTTTGTACTTATGCATCGGTAATTGACAAATGTAGATTTAATTTAAAGAACGGGCTAAGAACGTCGGTTAAACTTTTGTTACAATACTACATAAAGACGAGCATGTAAAGTGAACTCAGACCAACCACTCAAGCCACACTACAATCACAAAACGATAAAACAAAAAATGTACACATAATGGTAATGTATAACAGTAGAATTTAAACTATCTAATCTTCAGTACCGACGGATTTGTGGTCATTATGTGGCTATGCATGGTCCCCGAGAAATAAATTTAATTCTAGCAATTCGTTAAGTGAACGTTTGACCTACTTAACCCCGTACAGAGCTGTGGGCAGCGAACGATCGCGACTACCCGCACGTGGCCCTCCGACACCACTGATTCATATAATTTACAATCTAACTCTAATCGCGTTGAATGTACGTTGAAGTCGGTAAAGACGAAATGCAAAGTATAATAAGAAGCTCGTACGGCGTGACCTCTACCGACTCGAGTCTGGCGCGTATCGATATCGATATCGTATATCCTAAACATAGTTTGTATCTCCGTCGGCGCCGAGGCGTCGGCGCGTCGGTCGAGCCGACGCTAGGAATATCTTACAATTAGTATCGTATAGGTTAAAAAAATAAATAGGTACGATAGAATCTAAACACGAGTTAAAGGCTATTTGTACAGGGGTTAATGTGACGAGTTTCGTCATAGACAACATTGGAATAATTTGGAGTGTTAAGTATTAGGATAGTAGTAAAATAAATATAATTCATAATCTCATATACATATAAGAGTCAACGATAAATAAAATAGTTCCATGTAAATGGCAACCTCTCACTAGCCGAGAAACGTCGAAGTTCAATAAACAATAAACGAGTTACATCAGCGCACCCGCTGTGGGATCGATATACGCTATCTATACATCTAGTCGTCTGTATACAGAAAACTGTACCATTGGAATTTAATATACAATAATTTGTTCTATATAAGTGGCTATTTTATGTATAATAATAAATTATATAATATTATATACTGGCTACGTTTATCAGGTTCACTGCGTGTCGTCGAACAATTGAAACCCATCGAGTTCAGAGCTTAGTCATAAATAACGAAAACAGCACCATATCGTTTAGAACAGTAAGTTTCCAAGTGTGAGGTGCTTTCTATAAATATTCTTTGTAAAGCAGGCCTTCTCTACACAGCCATGGTCTGTGCTTATTCATTATATAAATGGATTACGATATATTGCCGACCGTTTTTAAAACCTCCAACTTGTAAAGTGTAATTTTGAGTCATAAATACAGGTGAAACATGTCAACATCAGGTGAAAAAACGTTTGACTAACTTAGCTTATTTCATAACTAAGAATAAATTAGTACACTAATTAATCATCAAAATTAAATATAAGCATGTG
>DWTU01001108.1:0-14151 GCA_018251515.1 Cecropterus confusis
AGCAAATGACAAATAAAAATGAATAAACATAAATAAGTGCGTAGTTAATAATAATAAACGCACCTACAAGTACACAGAATACTATACTACACACCTATACACACCCATACTATATATAATAAGTATATAAAAGGAGGAAGTATAAACATCTGTTTACCTGGTCATATAAACTTAAATATTTAAAATTATTTACATAGCTATGTGTACACCAAAAAAAGATTTACCTTTATACAGTGTCAATTAAACAAGAATGAAGGATAACATAGTCAGATTACGAGCCAGCTAAACAAGGCAGTACAGGAAAAACGTCGTTAGATATTTATAAAGCGACTAGCTTTGCCTGCGGTTTTACACACGATTTAAATATGTATAATATAAATAAATGTAAGACATGTACATATATTCATATATGTTGTGATTCATATATAATAAAAATCCTACAGCCGTTCTCTGACCCTTAACCTACCAGCATGAAAATATTACATCAAAGCCTTGCTCAGTAAAAACAAAACAAAGGTGTGTAATAAAAAGTAGTTTATGTGTTATTCCAGACTATAATCTATCCCCATATCAAATTTCGTCCAAATCCGTTCAGCCATTCAGGCGTTATAGAGCAACAATCATACATACATCTATCTACCCTCACAAACTTTTGGCTTTATAATTTGTAGTAAGATTACAGTATATTACAGTAAAATAAGACGAGCATCTTACCACAGGTTTTCCTGCCAAAGGTCAAATTAATAAATTGTATGAACAAGGTTTTTAAATTATTAATACCCCTATAATTTAAAAACCTTGTTCATTCATACATCCTTTAATAATCTTTACAGTATTTTTTTCTATTGGCGAAATCAATAGAATTGTTTCAAGATTAACCTTTATAGACCAATATTACTATCTTATTTAATAAGAAAAGCGAAAGTTTATTTGGTGTATTTCTTTATTTATTGAAGCTGGAAATATGCTAGTGTATTATAACCCCAAAGTAAACTGTTACTGACACCTTAGAAAATGATAAATGTTCTTATAACAAACATAATTAATGCTTCTCTTTATGTCTTTATATAGTCAATTAACATGAAAGGATATTTATTGATACGTTAAATACACGATATCAAGGGAGACATAAATTATTAATATTACTTAACTGCCTAGTATGATACTAAAATCAGTTTTAATTTATTTATTTATGGTCAATAATTAACATGACTATGATAATAATAAACATTGTGTAAATACAAAACTAAGTATCATACAAACATATTACGATGTTACATTTAATACCTACTTCTACGAACTTTTATTATATTTAAGCATTTATACGAATTAACGGGCAGAGATATAAGTGTCCTCGAATCGAGATCACGTCTAGACAAAAGGAGTATAGGCTGCCCGCCGACCAGATGAACTAATAATCTTGAAGGAGGCGAATTCAGAGGGCATAAGACAAAGTCCACGTTAGGGGAGGTCTATGTCTAATAGTTGACATTCAAAGCCTGATGGATGAATGGATAGGGCGAGATGAGATCCTACTTCTTCGTAAAAATGTGATACTAATATAGGTCATCATGAATTTGCACTACACTTATCACCTATTATTATGTACTATATATGAGTATGTAAACTCTAAAGTTCAATTTTGTAAATATTACTTTTAGCTCAACTTGTACATTTATACTTAGTAGCTATTAGGTTTTTCGTGAAAATTAAGATCACTACATAGTATAAAACTAATCGGTTCCCGCTGTCTGTCTGTCCCTATATATGCTTAAATCTTTAAAACTACGAAACGAATTTTAATAAAGTCTTTTTCAATAGATAGGGTGTTTCAAGAGGAAGATTTATATACATAATACATGCATAATATAGTAGAGAGACACTAACAATATAAGAGGTTTCTATGTGATGTCGTAAATAAACACATTTTTTGCGCTTTTATTGCAAACGCCGGCTAAACCCTACGAGACAAATCAAAATAATGTACTACAGTATTTCGTCTATTTTAGTTATCGAAGTTTGACACATTATTTAATTTGGAGGCGTTGCGAAGTTCGCCGGGTCAGCTAGTTAGAAATATATAAGATAATATATGCTGAAAAAATCGACACCTTGTTTACATACAGTTACAGATTGAGTCGTAATTTGCTTGTGTCATTGAACCTGAGTATAAGTCTGAATTCATCATTTAGAAATCTGCTTGACCAGTATTAACCCCCTAGTATTGGACACCGCTGCGTATCACACTAAATTCCGTCATTTAGGACTTTTTAATTTAACTAAAGTAAAATAAAATATAAATGAACTCACCGTATCGAAGAACTCTGTGAATTTGGAGAAATAGTACCACCAGCAACCGCTAACCGTCTACGGGACAAAGAAATATTTCATTAGTTTCCACAACACTATACACTAAGATCTTAACTTCACATTAATGTCATGTTAAATAACTAACGGTTATCTTAAAATAAATATGACATTAGTAAGTATAGACAAGCGGTATATTTATATATATATATATATATTTAAGACTTTGTATAGTTGACATAACTGAATCGAAAATGCTAATTGACGGCGTATTCTTTTAGTAATCGGCATGCAGTTCATAAACAAACGAATAACGAATTTGATTTAAAGGTTTTTTTGTAAAAAAATGCATAGTTCATAAGTGTTAATATACAACATCACAGTTTTCAAACATTTTCTTGACACATCCCCCTTGTACACAAAAACACACGACCTCCTCAATGACTGCTGTTTTTAACATACCATTTTATTTAATTACCAACGCATACATTTTTTTGCATAATGTAGGTACCGGTTAGATATTAAGTAACTATAAAACATGTTCTTATTTAAATTGGACTTCGCAATGCTCGACCTTCTTATGGATTGTTTTGTTTCCCTTCAGGGGATCGCGACCCACACTTTGAAAAACATTGGTAAAAATTTATTTCCTTTTAAAATTATGTAAAATCTATATCAATAAAATTCTGTAGAAATGTTTTTACTATTAATTTATTTTTAACATGGTGCGTTATATCCTAATGCGCAGTATACTAGTGAAGATACAGTTATAATAATGACATTACTTGTATCAAAACATTATTTCAATTCCTCTTACTTGTATAGCAAAGGAAATTCAATAAAAATTAATTGTCCGTTACTTTAGCCATAAAATGTCTACTTTATGTAATTAAATGAGTATTTCAAATTAATATTCGACAACGTACATCCAGAGATATTAAAACATACATTAACAATTATAAGTAGGTATGTTTAATCTCTTTGTCTTTGCAAAGATGAATATTAGTTTAAGGAAGGGCGGTGCTGCTTGCTTAGCTTGTATTATTTATATGTACAAGGTTGGACTTTTCTATATCCAATAAATGAGAGCATTCTAATAAATCGCTTAGGATATAAACTATACATACATTATTATACAAGAAACGAACATAAATAGATTATTATCTTGTACCTCACTATTTCTTTAATGTCTTTATTTCATGAGGTAATTTTTTGATCGAAATAGCAAAAATCAGATTGAAATAGCAAACGAGCACGCAGTCCTCCTGATGGTAAGTGGTTACTGCCACCCATGGACATCTGTAAGCAACTTCATACAGAACGTTCTATCCAAAGTCGATCACAGATGCGTTGCTGTTCCCGAGGACTGAGATGGTCGCCTCTCAATTACTTAAACATAATATTTGCAACGTAGCAAGCGAGTATGATTCGATCCCTCGATCGAATTATACTAGGCACTTCTACACTTATTTCAAGCGTGACGCAGTTCTTGCGTTTCGGTGGAAGAGTCTGCCGAGAGTTTGCCGGCTTACATATGAGACGGCCATGAACCCGTATGAGCAGGAACGCACCTGTGATTGAGTTTACAAAGGACCTCTATACTGACTGCAAGCACGTTAGTTTCCTCTATCTTATACAAAACAACATAACCCATAACAAAAATCTAATGCTATTATCGCTTTGTATATTATTTCGTTAAAGGTTATTTGAAGCTAGTGCGAAAAGTTTTTTTGAAGCAATGTATTTGCTTAAAAAAAACTTTTCACACAATAACAACACACTTTTACACAAATTAATGCAATTATGCTACCACACTTCAATTACCTACAAAATATTTTGATTGTTATTAATTATTTGTTAATAAACGTATTCTCATAAATTTTAACAAATCTTACAAAATGTTTTCATGTTTTGTAATATTATTTCAAATATTTTATAACTGCAGTATAGCACCGGTTAGACAATCTACATGTATAAAAGCGAATCGTTACACAATCTTTGGCTAACCATCGCAGAGGCTAATTACTGAAGCTAGATCCATTATTTAGAAAAATACGTGTATATTGTGATGTAGACATCCATTTAAAAGAATTTTGATTCTGTTGTTCAAGAATTCTGCTATTCTAACCCTAAAATAATATACATTAATGTATTCTTTCATAGCATGGTCTGTATGTACGAAGTCTCGGGCGATACGTGTAGCTAATGACGTAAAAGAAAGAAAAGGTAAAGAAATCATTTAAATGTACAACGTTGCATCAGACAACTATTAATGTGTACGTAACGATGCGAATGAACTTGTAGGTAAGCAACCGACCAAATACGGCGTAGTCGAGAACGCCGGCGCAAATCTGAAATACTTTACTAGTGATTGTTTTTATTATAATGTATGTATGTTGACTCTTGATAAAAATTCCGTTGTTATAAAATATTCCATTCCATTTTCGACGATAAAAAAAAAGCAAAAAACAAAATTCACGTTCGTGTAATCCTGTAGATTTGTATCTGTGACAATTAATCGGCGAAATAAAAGGTCGTCAAGATTCACATAATAAATTATCTGCCTTCCGGGGGCGGGGCCTAGTTTTTCTTCAAAACCTTTGGGAAATACACGAGATTAAGTGCAATTTTGTCGCCCTTAAAGAAGTGCCCACATACTCAAGCCCTCGGCTTGATATGCCACTGATCATCCCGAAATATCCCCATTTAGAGAGATTATCTTCAATTTGGTAATATTGTCGAAAAATTTAACTATGATAAAATATCTCGTATTCTTCCAATTAAGTATTATGAATGGTGTGATTATCTTTAATGTAAACAAAATTTAGTATACGTGATACTACACGGAAAAAGGAAACGAGTGAAAAATACCTTTGTAAGCTTCTTAAGATTATAAAGCTTATAAGAGCTCCTTTATGATAAAATTGTTGTATATTATATTGTGCAATCGCTAATGTTTATCATGAAAAGCTTTTTGTAGCTTTTTTTTTTAATTGAGATGTATTAATATATTACATATATTGTCAAGGACATACATATTTGTTAAATTATTTATGAGGGCCAACATTGTACAAGTTTTTGATAACTATCGCAGACTAATTATTTCAAAGACGACGCATAACTTCATCCTGCAGCAATAATAAACAGGTGGTCACAAAAACTTTACATTTATTAGCTTTATGAGGCCTTAGGTCTCTAATCTTTGATACCAAGACGTTGGTTGAACGTTTTTTTCTCTATTACGTCATTTTAAATTTTTACAAATTAATGTAAACATTTAAATTATGATCTATTGTTGCATTTCGGAGTATACGTATGGATTACATCATCTAAGTAATCCTATAGTAATTAATAACAATGGCGACAAATAGTGCTCTTATTATGATGATATCATCAGTGTTTTTTCGTAAAACGATTCTAGATATTTTTTATTTGTATTTATCCCCAAATTGAAACACAAAAATTAATTTAACCATCTTATTATATTTTTGGACGAAGTACTTCGGTTTCATAATTTAAATACAATAATATAATATAAACTATGCACAATAAAATATGAAAATAAAAAATTCAAAAGGCAGTCTTATCGGTAAATATCGTATTCTAGCAGATAACCTGTTGGTATGAAGTTAAATTGAGGATGAATAGAAGAAATGGTAGCTTACAATAACAGTTGTAACTAATTTAAACTCAAAATCTGGAATACATTTGGCGCGTTTCTCTAATATTTTTAGTATATGTTTTTCTAAATAAACCGTGTTAATGAATTTCGACAAAAAAGATAGAAAAAACCTTGAAACCAAAAATTATGCAATGTATCAACCATACGATCATAACTAAATTTTAACTCTACTGAATATTATACGCGTTATTATAATATTAACTATATTCCGAATGTACATGCTGGAAAGTTTTATATCTGTAATTACATTTTTATTGATATTGTGTATCAAATAAAACCATATAAACTGCATGTTTTGATTGACATTTAAAAAAAATGAAAACAGGTAATATTATTTAATAATAAAAGAAGTTGTATAGCAATGTAGATCTATCTTTAGAATTACCACATTTATGTTAACATATTAACATATATGTGCCGTAATCACATTTTTTTCCACTAATTATTTATGCAGCGTACGCAAAAACATGTCTGCGATGTTCATTTTAATCCGCTTGTATCTAAGTTTTATTTAATTTACATATTTTGTACAATGAATTATGAACAAAAACATTACTCGTACTCTTACTCGAAACTTCTATCTTCTATAAGAAACGCATTCGAAACGATTCAGATATTCCTCAGATATGAACATGACTATTTAATTATTCATGTTTATGAAGCTTGTTAAAAAATTCATAAATTATACTTATATACCTAACCTTGACCATAAGATATGAGAGAATTTTATATACCTAGTTCTTGTGGTTTATTAACCTAAAAACTTTGACATCAAATTTAAAGTCGCAAAAAGTTAATAATAGTATCTTACCCGCATTGCTGATGGTGATCTCGAATAATCAACAGGCTGGCATCGGAAACTGTACGTGGTGAACCATCCGCTCACGATGCTCTGTGGGTAAACAAAATACCTGTTTTTAAAGATTTCCTACCTAGATTTACCTAGATCATGTTAATGAGTACTAAAGGGATTCGCTGTGATGTTTATATGTGGTCGAAGTTTAAATAAGTTTAAAATTCACTTGATGATTATTAGTTCGTCTTGGTTACTCTTTGTAACCCATGGATACTTTTCACCAAATATAAATAAGGGGACATACATTAATTACGTTACATATTTTGGGGAGGATGGTTAGGTCAAATCTCATTAAAGCTTACGTAGATGGGAGGGGGTCTCGGCTTAATATCACGTAATTTTTGAAGTGAAACTTCTTTGCATGAGTGTAATTTTTTACGGATGAAACGCGTCACGAAAGTGTGGGAAATTATTAATTATTAAATTCATCGTATAGATTTAGGAATGTGGGAATTTTTTTATTATTAAATTCAGCCTAAATCTATAGGATGATTTTAATAATTAAAAATTTCCCACATTTTCGTGACGTATAAAACTATAAAAACGTATAAAACTATGGAAGAGGTGAGAATTTCCGAGAAATTGTGCATCTCTCTCGTTCTAAATATGTACAACTAAGTGCGAGTGGGACACAAATATACAGAAGTTTGCTTTTCACCAAAGTTAATACACATTTGTGGCTTTCTACTTATTTTAATCACAATTAAATTCCTAACATATCTTCCTTTTCCCCTCCTTCTATATCTCGGAAATCGAAAGCTTTAGATTGGTATAAAATATAAACGAAATTAAAAAATAACATTGCCAAAGAAGATTCACTTCTGAAATGTGTACTTTCAACGGACGCACTTTTTATTTCTGCAAGAAACCGATAACAATTGCGATAATACTAAATTAAATTAAATATGTATCTCTCCTACTTGTGAACATGTTCACGTGTGATTAGTTGGAGAAGGTCAAGATTTTTCTCCCAAGGGATATGAAGTCGAAAAATTGCCAATATTAATTCACGTAAGTCTCGGAAATCGAAAGCTTTAGATTAGTATAAAATATAAACGAAATTTAAAAATTACATTGGCAAAGAAGTGTCACTTCTGAAATGTATACTTTGTACGCACGCACTTTTGTTTCTGCAAGAAACCGATAGCACTTTCGAGAAAACTGAATTAAATATGTACCTATATCTCCTACTTATCAACATTTTCACGTGTGATTAGTTGGGAAAGGTGAAGATTCTTCTCTTGAAGGGGATGGTCGCCAATTGCCAAAATTACCTCACGTAATTAATGGACACTCCCTTGGTGAACCAGTGTCTATATTAAGTCAATTGTTTGTGGCATCTTAACATTGTTATTTGAAGCTTCGTTTCGCTTTCTGTTCAGCAGCATCGCTAGCTTGAACAAATGTCCGCTTGAGCTTATGTTTCCTGCTTTCTCTATATTTCGCTGCAACTTTTTCAGCTAATTTTGCTATTCTTTTCATTGTTTGTGGTGGGTACCTGTAACAAAAACTAGATATAAAAACTGCAGTAGCATTCATTAAGCACTAGCTTGTGATGTAATGGAGACAACTAGGCGTTGGTGACACCCTCACCACATACGCGGATGTGAAAAAATCGGCATTCGCAACATACCAGGGATTCCTGGTCCGTACCACACTCACATCCCTGGTCCATACCAGGGATGTTGCACCCGCAAATGCAGAGCTTCCGCATAGATTTGGACTTCCGTATCCGTGGATGTGAGTCCTTATAAATCTGCATCCGCATGCAAATATGAAGATGTGAAAAAATCCACAACAACTCTGTTCTGTATTACATTCTTACCTGCACCCCAAGAACTCGATATTAGTGAACAGTTGCGCTAGTGTGATCAGCTCCTCCTCCTCAAAGCTGTCCTGGTGTTCCACCATGAAACTACGCCGCACCTCCCATTGCTCATCTGACTCGTGCTCTGTGCGCAACGAGTCTATGTCTATTTTCGTTTTCATCTGTAATTTTAAATTGGATCAAATAATTTATTACATGACCTTTGATATGACAAGATATGAATATTGTGTGATGACATCACAGGGAGATTTAATAATGATATCATACAGGAACGGATCCCTCATTAAACTGAATATCTATCAACAAAACAAAAAAACAGCAAAATTTCTAAACCAATTTCCAATAAGATGAATAATGCAGCCAAGTGTGAGTCGGACTCGCCGGCGAAGGGTCAGTAGCATTATCAGTAGAACAGTTTTCCAACTACCACCATAAGTTTGTTTTTCAAAGTGTTTATATGAATTTCAAAGCTGTTATTTGCTTTTGAAAAAGTGCTTTATCTCAAAAACTCAATCGTTTCTTAATCAAACCAATTTACGTTGAGTGTTCCTTGACAACTACAACATGTGTTTTATCCAGATTTTTCAGTCACTAGGTTGAAAGGTTAGGAGTAGGGGACACACATTTTACCGCTTTGAAAGGGCTTATCTCTCAATCAATTGACTTTGACAAACTATGGTTCTAGAGATCTCAATGTTATTTTTGAAGACCTTTCTATAGACACCCCCACATGTTTATGTAAGATGATTTCTTTTGTATTTCTTTTCCATGTATGGGGAGCCCCCATAAATTTAATATAATTCTTATTTTTGTACATAATTCCGAAAGTGGTTTACAGAATGCACTTACCTACCAAGTTTCAACTCTGTAGTCTTAACAGCCTCTGAATAAAGTGGATGTGACATACGGACAGATGGACAGACAGACATGACGAATCTATAAGGACTCCGAATTTCGCCATTTGGCTACAGAACCCAGAAAAAGTGTTTACGAAAAATATATTATTACCGTAAAAAAAGCGTGGGTCCTTTGTTAGAATTTCTTCCCTGTTTTCTATTCTAAGGGGAGCAAACCTCCAAACCCCTTATCTAAATTCCTAGCCAACACTCAAAGCCTCGGGATTAGGTCATTAATAAAAATTAGGTTGAATAGGGAATTTTAAACGTAAATTTTATTGCGATCACATGGATGTTTTTGAAATGGTGTGTACAAATACTTCTGTATAATATTTATTGTATTTACTCTGAAATTAATAACAACAACAGTTTATCAATGTTTTGATGTAACTACGATGAAATATACTAACCTTAAACCCTTTAAAAGTTCAGCTCAATAGTTAACTTATCGGACTCTTTTTAATAGAACTTCAAAGTCATAAAAATTAACAAAATGCACTAAAATTCATAAACATGGACGTTCAAAATCACTAATACACAAATAGGAATGTCGAATTTGCTGATTTTGATATTTTTAAGTTTTAAACTTTTAAGTTACATTGATAGATGACAGATTATACCTGTCCTATCACAGCTGTTGCAGTGTTGCTGTGATGTTGCCAACGACTTCATCTCTTTTATCCTTCGATTAGAAGAATTACGCGGTTAAATTCAAAGGCATGATTAAACCATAGTTTGATGTCATTCACTTTCAGGTTAGTTTATTGCAATGCTTCTGGCAGAGCTTAACTTCTAGAGATTCTTGGTGTAATATTCTATGTATTCCGCTACTCTCCTGTTTAAATAATTTGCATGGATAATTCGTTTGTTAAAGCAGGAAAAACATTCACAATTATTAATTAGCTTGTTTTTAACTATGACTATAGAATTAGCAATTAAAATATATTATGTTAGTTATCTAAAGTTGACTTTTTGTATTTTATATAGTAAAGTATTAAACATGGCAACATATAATGTCAGATATTATACCACAAAATAAAAAAGACATTTTTCAACTGCATCCAATAATAGTTTGCAGGAAATATTGATCAAACTACAGTGCCTTTTTTAAATACCCGTCTTATATCGGAAAATATGTTCTGGAATCCGAATTCGGTGTCAACCTGACGTTTTGTGGTCTTTGTTGTAAAAAGTTTAAAATTTTGAAATAACAATTCGGAGGTGGTTTGATAATTGTGGAGTGGAGGGTGAATTGGAAATTGTATAATTTGTGAATAAGTGAAACTAAAACCACTGATCCTGATGCTTAAAACTCGTTTACAAAATAAGTTTCTGTAGTTCCTTTGTTCGTTGCACATGCAGTTTTAATAATGGCGTTTTCGTTCCGTAAAATAATTTCAAACATTAACTACTTCAAGAAACCAGAGGAGCAGGAATACGAGGAGCGTTTACGAGCTAGACGCAATACGTACGTAATCGATGAGCCGTCGCTAAACAACGACGAACCAGATTCCACCTCACGTCAATGTGTTACTGAGACTGTAAAAAAAATTGCCGCGAAAAAGTGCTCGTTATCAGACACCGATCTTTTGAGCGATAGTCTAAACACGCGTCGTAGATCGAAAAAATTGCGGCTCGATATCGATAAAGCGACACGATCGATGACCGAACCGATACACAGCTCCAAACATGACGATTTTAACATCGAGAACACACCCAAACATGTACTCTTGGAGTGCCAAAGTTCTGAAGTATTCTCGGAACGTTTTAAAGCGTTTGATTTCAACAAATCGTTTGAAATCAACGATGCGTTAACCGATTCCTCCTTTGAAGACGAGGATTATGATATCCAGTCCATATCGGATCAGTCGGAAACAGGGTCTGACTCCAGTAAGGCTCCAATCAAAATGTGCCGAAAAGTGGAATTGAACAAAAGTCACTCAACTGAACAGATCACAGCGCCATCCGCTACACCTGAGTCATTTGGTGACGTAGAAGTTGATAAGAATGAAGAGGAACGCATGAAGCTTTTACAGGATTACCAGCAAAAATTTGATAAAATCCAATGCCTGTTAAAGAAATTGCTCACCGACTTTGAATTTCACATCGAATTCTCAAAGTTGTTTAACTCCAGATCAATTATCACAGCTCCCCCTGACACAGATGTTGGTAGCATTCCAAAGACCCTCGGGGAAGTCACGTATTTGGACAACATCTCCCGAGGCCCCAGTCCCTCCGGCTCGTGGAACATTGTCATGGAAAAAGAGGATAATGAAACCAAAGTTAAAGTGAAAAAGCAGTTGCAAGCTATTAAACATACAATAGACTTCTTTGTCGAGGAACACCTGCAGAATTTTCCAGCAGATCAGGATATGGCCCGTCAGCGCCGCAGCATTACTTTCGAGGTCCAGAAGAATAAAAAATCCAGCCACAAACGAATAAATGTCACACCGAGAAAGAAGATCAAGTACTTCGATTTCCCTGATCTGCGGGAAGCGATGATAAACTTGTTTGAAGAAGACAGGGATGATATGAGTGTATCTGGGAATAATGTGACACTGTTGCTCAGTGATTCCGATGAGTCAGATGTTTCCAAATGTAATTGTAACTGCCACTGTCAGCATTCAGCGTCATCTCAATCCGATTCGGTACTAAACAACAAAACTGATAGATCTCTTTCATCAATTACTTCCTCTATTGGTAACTTCAGCCTTGATTCCTCCACTCTGACGGCTTATTCAGAGTCGTTAGACCAAATTGTAAGCTATAATAGCTTCCAAGACACTTCTCTGTACAGTGCATTGCTGCAAAAGGCTGCAATTGAGCGTATAACCTTCTACGTCCAAGTCCACAGCATACAATTGAAATGTGAGCAGACTATGGAGGATTTTGAGACAAAAAATGTTATAACATTCTATTGTCCAGCCTGCAAAAGCACTGAAACTGAAGAAAATGGTCTCTTAAAGCATATTCTAAGCCAGACGCACTGTGAAAAAATCCACTTTCTCTACAAAACTGCATATATTAAAAAGTGTGTCTCAACTGGGAAAGAAATCCAGCCGAGTACAGTTCTAAATTCAATGACAATGTACAGAGATGAGAACAAAATCGTGTGCTTCGGAGATGCCTTGTATGCCTGTTCACTATGCTTCGAGAATCTCATTGTTGGTGAGTCTATCCTAATGGCGCACTGCATAGAACCACAGCATGTGGACCGAAGGGAGAAACTTGAGGAAATGATAAATGAGGAATAAATGCACAATCAATTGTATATGTTAGAATTTTAGTTATATTTATTAACCAACTTTTATATGCATAGTTATTTTTTGTAACTTGCCAATTTAAGATGTATATTATAGTATGCTACAATTATACATTAATTTGCATTTATATTACCAATGTATAATTGTATTATACAAATTATACAACAGAATTATTATGTAAAAATAGATTCCATAACACAAAATGAAACTTAACAGCTTTGACAACCTGCTTGGTTGAGCGGTAACCATACTGGTCTGACAGCACAGTGCGTTCGTCGGATCGCCGGCCAGACAAATATCTGAATGATAAATTTAGTCTGTTCTGGGTCTGGGTGTTTGTGTATTCGTCAGTGTTCATGGCACTTACAATACAGGAGAAAAATCAGTGTGGTTTGGTGTGGGATTGTAGCATTATTACTACAGCTTCATATCATTTTCAGATATACCAAATGTATAAAGTAAGTTACAAAAAATAATTTTGTATATGCATCACAATTCTGTCTTTTTTCTATATGCTATCAATCTTGACATTCTTAATTATTTCAACTTTCTAATCGATTCTATCCTAAAAGTGTTCTAACTTTTACAATATTTTGCCATATACTGCTCTTAAAATCAGATCTCAATTTTACACGTTATATATTTCTTTGTGTCACTTTTTTTTTGAAAAGCGACCGACCATTAATATTAGTGAATTAATCAGAAAGGTGCTCATTTTTCCGCTATTTTAAGTCTCAAAGTGCCGTTACTTGTGTTCATTATTTTCAATACTGGTGGTTATTAGTATTTATTAGGAATTCATGGATTTTCACACTTTGTTATAGAGTAATTGTTTAAATGCACAAAAATATTGTTGTTTACAATTTTTGGGTAGTTTTTAAAAAATAATATGTAGATTCTCATTATAGCAAGAATTAAAACTAAAAAAATATTAGTCTCAAAATCATATATCAAAATATTTTCATTCATGCACAAAATTTAAGTTTATTACAACTTTTTGCCACTTTTGCTAACTTGATAATTAATGATTTTCTTAAAGTGAAATTATACTTTGAAAGCCATCAAATAATAATATTTGATGCTTACTCTATCACAAAGTGTATAACTTGGCTCTGATGCATCATTTAAAAAAAGCTTTACTTATTAATATAATTTGAATAATTAAAAAAATAATTGGACAATATTATACATTTAATCAAATTATACAACAATTGCTTTATCCGTGTGTTCAGATTATACAAACGCCTTATATTAAAATTGATTTCTTGTTAAACAAATTTAATTTTTTTCACAAGCCATAAATCAAGTTTAGTACTTTC
>DWTU01001109.1:0-14149 GCA_018251515.1 Cecropterus confusis
GATATTTATCCGAGGCGTTCCAACTTAGTCCTCAAGGGTAACAATCTATGGCTAATCTCAAATAAGATTCTGATCTTATCTGCATCAGGTGGACCGTATGCTCGTTTGTTACTTCTATGTTATAAAAAAATCTTTTAAAAATGATTTATATAATTAAGTGATATACACTACACAAACCTAGTAAATAAATACATAATGATGCAAAAATATAGAAATAAATTTAAAAATACAGATTTAAATACAGAAGTTAAGTAAAAGGGGGAAACAATTGTCAGCAGATGGTACATTAAGTTCCAATTAGACTTGCAACACGTGGGCTAACTCGCTTGTGACCATAATGAGAGAAACGTGGTGATATTTATATGAATTCCGAGACTTTTAACAATATATAGTAATGTTCTCTTTATATTATGAAAATAGCTATCAGTATACAATGGACATTTGGTATAAAATTTTCCGTATAACTTTGAATCAAAGTTTAGAATCAACTATTTGTGTTGCAAGCAATTGATCTTTTATTTTATTCAGCTTTCTTTACAATACTAAAACAAATAAGGATTAATTGCCTATAGTTTCAGTCAATTGTTTTTTAGCAGGTCATACTCATAATGTCATTATAAAAAGTCATCATTTCCCGCTTTTATATATAACACAATTCGTCAAACCGTATGCTATACGTACGTAGGCTGTACGCGTGCAAATGGACATACATATATACAAACACATAAACATATGATAAAAAACCATTACCCTCCTTTTGACGTAAAATACGCTCAAAAAAGATTACGCTCCTTCTAACCTAGTCGAGTAATATGCACATGTGGTGTCTGGGATTAAATAATAATAAAATCAGTAAAAATTATACATACGATATATAGAATTTTATACCACGATACTATTGTTGCTAACATATACATATTATATACTTAAGGAAATTTTATTGACTTTATTCATGTAATGTATTTTCACATAAAAAATGAACACATAAAAAACTTTATTAACACGAAAACTAAATGAATTAGTTTCAAAAATTAAATGATCGCCGGTATCACGGAAGTCGTGAACGCTCCGGGTATTAATGACTATAAACTAATTACCGGTCGTAATCGTGTTGAAATTCATCCGATCGTTAAAATTTCTGTAACGGATTTCGTGCTGGCAGACTATGTGTCTGAAATTATCCATAGCGAAAAGCAGTGATAGTTTTGTGGTATGAATTTGAAACCAATGCTTTGAAAGTTCGCGGTTCAAATTCCAGACATTAAGGTTTGATATAATGTTAGAAATAAACTATAATTCATGTTTTAATCGTGAAATATTTATTATCAGACTGAAGTAGCAAATGACCATGTAGTCCACCTGACGGTAAAGGATTCTATCTGAAGTCGATCGTGGATGCGTTGCTACTCCCGAGGATTAAGATGGTCACCACATATACCTATGTGTGAGCCGACAACCACAATATCCTTCCACCAAAACGCAAGAACTGCTTCACGCACGAAATAGGAGTGGCGATGGTACCCCTCCAGTCGAACAACACTGGTTCAAATTATTAATAGTTTTTAACCGACTTCCCAAAGGAAGGAGGTATATATGTATAAGTATCTATATATTCAGGCTTTACTCCGCGATGCGATTACTGATCAACACGGTTTATAAAAAACCCCCTAGGTTTTTTATAGGGGGGTCCCATGTTACGTAAATTGAAAATTTTTTGGCAGTTTTCCTGGAAAATTGGATAAACACGATTTCGTATAATCTTGAATAATTGGTATTTCTAATCCAATTTAAATTTGACCTTCAACTCTCCAAACCTGATGATGCAGAGGTACTGAATGCTTTGGCCATTTTGAACTTACGTATGTTTAATAGGATCGAAAAGATATAAGATAAAATATAAACTAAGCCAAGATACGAAATGAAAAAAAATTACCTTCGACTCTTCAAATCTGATGATGCAGGGATACTACATACCTAAAGCATATTCAATATTTGGTGCTTACAGGTATATCTTATAAGATGACTGCCAAAACTAAAAGAAGAAAAATTTTATCTTCCGCCCCTCGATTGAAAATAGAAGTTAGCCATTTGATGCTTACGGATATGTAATAAGATTACGAAGCAAAGCCATTAGACGGAAATATTTCAAATTCAACTCGTCAACCCTCATAATGTATTAATACCCAATGCCTTAACCGTGGGAGTTAGGCGTTTGGTGTTTACGTTTAAGTTGTGTTACGCTTAAGCGTATGGCTTAGGATTAGGTTGAGCTGTAACATTTTATATAGGAGCGGGTTCGCCTAGTTTATATAAATTCATATCTAACGTTATAAACGTTACCTTAACCTTAATACTTCACCTTAATACAGTTTAGATATATATTTTTTTCGCACTTGGCACCAAAGGACCAAAACACAGTTATTATATAGTAATAAGTGTGGCGGTGGTGCTTCGAGAGTACTACCGTCTTCAAGTTTAGAAGAGAATAGGCTGCTTTAGGGATACCCTTTTTTAAACAAGGGATTTAGGAGCAGTACAGGCAACGATATATATAGTACTTACAGGCTCTTGCCAAATGTATAAATATGATAATAGCCTCGACTTCCAACAGTTCCCCCGTATCCTGCAGAATAAGGCTAATACCGGTGAGGCACATAACGAAGAATATAGCAGTTAGAATACCCGTTACTATAGTCCACGGTAGCGTGAGTGAAGCCAGTTTCTGAAAGGAGAAAGAATCGGTAAAATCCGGCTAAATTGGGTAAAGGTCTCTTGAACTGCACTTCTTTGTAGCAATCGCAATGATTGTTTGTCCTAGCCTGAAGTTCGTGTTGAACATAATAAAGTAATTAGGAGTTTTAAATGCAGTTTAAACTCTAAATAGTTCGATTGCAGAGGTATCACTGCTACTTCTGTTTCTATACAATAATAGCAGTCTTAAACGCTGCTATATTCTGATTTGAAGGTATGGTATGGAAGACATATATTTAGATGCGCTGCTATCGTGATAGCGGCTCATCTTTAGCCATCCTCAGGCAGAATCCTAACTATACCTGGGGTTGATTACAGAAGTCCATGAACAGCAGGAACCACTTACTTATCTCGTAGACCGTATGCACGTTTGCTAGGACTGTTCAGCGCAGCTACCATCTAGTTTGAATGACGCGATACTAGAACTCCAGACGAATTACTCAGTAGCAATTTATGTATATATAATTGGTCTTAAGAAGTACAATCCGTTCTGATGGAATGTACTTATCTATTACTTAAGATTTATACAAACATGTATAAATCTTAAGTAATAGACAAGTACAGTTACATATACATCAATGGATATTAAAGCAACATATATCAAATCGTAAACCGGATATACCTTATACGCAGCAACAATGAGCAGCATGGAACTCAGCAGCTGCACTCCGCTGACCACAGCAGCAGTAATATAAAGAGCGTACTTATGTGCTGATACGACGCCATCTTTGCCGAGCGGTGCCAGTGTTACTAGAAGGCAGTATGCTGTTAACTCTAGAAGAGCCCATACCTATAAAACATATAACTTTGTAGAGTAAATATGGTTTATGGAATTGGCTCTACTATAAATCGAACGGAATAGACGCTCCAGATGCTACATTGCAGAGAAAGCCTCAATAATTAATAAAGTTTCCTCGCTTTTCAATATTTTAGTTTCAGTCAGTTTTCACTTGACAAATTAGACATAAACTAAAGATTTTCGATTCGATTGTCGAAATCTTCCTAGTTCTTTTTTTGCATTTGTACGATAACTAGAATTATAGCGATACGCAAGGAGGCGCCATAATTGAATTTCGCTCCATCTTTAAACTTGCCTTAGACCGGTACTCTTAACATTCGTTGTGCTTCAAAAGGTAGAAGGATTCATTCATCCTACCTACCTTTCGGAGTATCCACTCACATTTTTAATACATGTATAAAAACAGTAACTATTAAGCTACTGCGTTCTGGTTATTAGATCGTAGTGAGGCATCTGCCTTACAGTTGTACGCCTCCACCACGCACCAGGCAGTACACACCCAAACCACGATTGTCCTCAGAGCTACTAACGCACCTATGATGACTTCAGACATGATACCAATATTTTTAGAGCTGATCACAGACGTCCATGGACAGCAATATCCACATACGAGTACAATCAAGTGGATTGTATACTTCAATGTCGCAGAAATATAACCTGCCTTTTTCAGATAATTATTTTCATTGCCTTCAAATGTTAAGGTTATGTTATACCTACCAAAAGCTCCGAAAACGAGTCGTCGATTAAAAATACTTTTTTACGAAACTAAATATTAAAGTCCTAAATACATAAATAAATGATACAAATCAAAATCGCTATATATCAGCTCTATACTGTAAATATCGATAACTTGCAAATAGAAACTGTGTAACAATTTCCTATTTGCAGATATTTTTCAATTAAAAAGCATTTCGCAGGTATCGGATCCATATGACTAACGTTATCAGCGCACTCGGCACCGAGTCCAAGGTCCTGACGTCACAAATAAACATTACGCTCAACTCATAAAAACATAAATACTCGAACCGCCGGCTATTTTTATTCAAATGTAAGAAGTTAGAAGTTAGAATTTGAAGAGTATATGATATATAAATCGGGTATTATTATATTTTGTTTACCTAACGTACATAGTGAGGGAATTCATGCCAAACTTTAATGCGATTAAATTATTAGGTATATCTTACTTTTAACTAATATTATAAAGTTGAAAGTTTGCGATAATGTATGGTATATGTATGATTGTTTCTCTTTTACAAAAAAATCTCTGATAGGATTTAGATGAAATTTGGCATACAGATAAGTAGTCTATGGCCTTAATTAACATATGGGATACTTTTTAACGTGGTACATGAACCAATATTGCAGTGATGGCCGTGATAACAGTGATAGCCTAATGTTTGAAACTCGGCCTCTCAATCGAGGGTCCGAAATTTGGAATCTCAGGCACCACTGATTTTTCTTAAATGATATGCGTATTAGAAATTAATTATCATTGCTTTACGGTGAAGGAAAACATCGTGAGGAAACCTGTACACCTGAGAGTTCTCAAAAAAAAAACAAAAGAGTTCTCAAAGGTGTGTGAAGTCTACTAATTCGCACTTGGCCAGCGCGGTGGACTATGGCCTGAACCCCTCTCATCTTGAGAGGAGACCCGTGCCCAACAGTGGGATAATAATGGGCTGACGATGACAAGTACCAAGCAATCGGACCTGCGGGCTTATGCTTATAAATATATTTATCTATTGTATTTAGGAAAGTATGGAATATTGTATTTTAATACTAATAAAATTTATTAAGACCGTTCTATAATCACACCGATAAAATAATGATTACCAGTATTAGTCGATATATTTTATAGATTTCATAAACAGAATTGTCCTAATAATTTTCGGAAGCGGGACGTATTTATTGTAAATAATTAAACACCTTTTTGCACAAATGATATCTGTACAACTCAGATATTGTATGGCCTACATTGCCGCTGTGTTTATTTAAACGTTAAGTTCAATGCCAACGAAAGATAAATTTCAGTTCAGAAGCCTACAACTTAAAGAAGTATACTTTTCCAAATAATCTTGAAACAAGCCACTCGTCCTTTGCATAAGAAGAATGGTTAGCTTATCTAATCTTATCGATACATGAGCGGTTTCTTCTGGTCAAATACATTAAAACAAAGAAATAACATTTATACGCTCGCAGCATTAATTACAGTTTCTTTCAATTAGATCACTAAACGTTTCTTTATAAAAATGTTCATAATTACAATGTGTTAGCAAATTGTTGATACTTGGCTTAACCACTATCATGCCTTCAAATAAATGATTTTGCATGGTCTCGCCTGAAATAACTCTTTTAAATGTTCCTTTTCTTCTTCAGATTTAAACGGTGGAACAAAGATATACTTTGTGTGGATGTGTACTCAAATATATATTCACAAATATTACTACAATAAATTGTACTTCTACTATAGATTACGACAGCAACAATGGCACCTATCTTCAAGCATTTTGCTTGAAGATAGAAGCTAGCTATTCTATATGTAATGTGTACCTATCTAAATATCGATTAACGCTTGATTTTATACTATCTACTTCTCCAGTTACTACTATTGGTCAATAAACTAATGTATTCGTGAAACCAATCAATAGAATCTATTATTATATCCTTACCGTATAAATATACCCAATAGTCAATGTACCAGTGTGTAAGCTGAGGCAGTAACAACAAGACTTCACCATAGGCACACTCATTCTTATATCTATTATAATAGCACTTAATATTATAATAACACAGATCTTGAAAATATACAAATTATTATTAGAACAACGTCAGTGACATTGTGGTGACGTGATGTTGGATCGGCCGGCGCGCTATCACTACGGAATTCACTACTATTTAGTATTAAATATCGCCGTCTCACGCAGATTCGCTACTGATAGTGATAAGATACACGTGCGAACTATAGAAATTGTTATTGAAGTAACTTCTTCAGGCGCAACAAGAACTCTTACAGGAGGGTTGAGTTAGAACCTGCCCTAGCGCCTCGCTCTCTCAATACGGTTTGTTTTTCGTGAAATTGATTTTCAAATAGTAGGTCCTGGTAACTTTAATCTAGTAATCAGGTAACTATAATCAGGACTCCTAATTGGCTCGGTTATTTTTTCGGTTTCGGTTTTGCCTTTGCTTTACTATCTTCAATCCTAGCCTTCAATTTAGAACAAACTAACGACAAATTTTGCTTTTTTGACAGTACTAATCGTGAAGAGTGTATGGTGAATGATAACAAGAAAAGTGCGTTATTACCACTTTGAACTACATCAATGTTAAGAACGTTAAAATTTTAAATCTCATATCTTCATATGGCATCATAAGCGACATAATAAACCTCACTTTAATCCGTATTCGTATGTTCGATGACATTTAATCAGCTAGGTATCATTAAAACAATAAATATTTATTAGATAATATAACGTAGATAAATTTATTGACCTCATTATGTCATTATCATTTTAGTAGATAATACATTCTGTGAGCTTTGCGTGAAACGAAACGTAACAGGTGTTCTTGTTTATCTATGTACGCTTGTTTGTATTGAATTCATTCTTTGCTGCTAACTTATAAAATTATACGATTATTAATTTTTGTTGTTAAAGTTTTATTACATTTTCACATTTAACATCAAAATAATAAAATAAGTAAAGTTTCTAGAGTAAAAAATATTCATAAAATAAAAACCTGACTATAGCACAAATAATATACCAACTAAATGTAAAATATGCATTAAAATGTTAGTACGTTCTACGTACGTTACGTAATTTCTTGCAACAAATAACTTGATAACTTTATCATATCTATATAGATCGTTAACTTCGTTTTCCAGTGGGCAGAAACCAACACATTATAACGACTGTATAACTCGTTGTAATAAAGAATATAATCGAAAGTATCCAAATTTAAATACCCTTCTTGCTCGTTTTGTATTATGAGAGAGAGTTACATGCACATAAAGCGCCATTGTGCACCACATTCTTTATTATACAAATTATAATTAGTTACATACATATAATTATGTTATTCGATGCCTAGATATGCTACTGAATGTAATTAACACAAAATATCTTTAATTTATCCAACTTTTAATAAGATAAAATTACATGGTACCGATGAAAATTAGGTACTTATTTTGTGATAAATATTTTTTGTGCCATTATATTGTGATCTATTACGCACTTTTTTTTTGTTTCAAGGGGGAAAACTTTAAAAGGTTACCGACGTCGTGGGAGCGACGACAGGTTATGTGGGATTATTACCGCATTAAAATGCTTCCGGTGGCCGTCCTTGGCGCTGCGAAGAGGACTCCGGGATCTCCAAAGGAACATAACCGGAGTCCTCTGAGCGCGTTGCACCACCGGGCTCCACCCAGATAAGCGGCTGGGCCTACTGCACCGTCTAGTCTTTACGAAGGTATGTGACCACACATACCGTTCTTGCCAGGGTTGCTTGACTAGCCGGTTCGAGTTCTTGCCGTCCTCTCTAAATCGCCTCTTACGATAAGCAGGAAACCGTAGCCCTATTCTATCTTCGAACTACAGGTACGATAGTTAAAATCCTACCTGAGGTCAAACATAGTTGCATCCCTAAGAACTAAATTTAAACGCCTTAGATAAGTATGTCTCCCTTGTCACACCCTTCAAACCAGAATACACCAGTGCTTACCACTGCTGTTATTAGGCATAAACAAGGGTAAAATCCCTTTAAGGCACTTAACGTTCATAAACGATGTCACAAACAGATTTCATTCCTTAGTTACAAACTTTAAAATATTCTGTTCTATTCTGTTTCTATTCTATTCTAGACCGACATTTTCAATCTATTTCCTACAAAACAAACGCTCCTGACACGTCGCAGGATCTAAATACGGAATTTATATTCCTCACTCTACGCATGCGTGCAGGATTCTGTTGGTGGGGGTCAGAGCGCGCCCAAGCCAGCTACCGAGAGGCTGCGTCCGCCCGCCCAACGCGAGTGCAGTGGAGTGTCGTAACGTAGTAAATGTTTCAAGGACAAGTGCAGTGTTTTGTATCGAAAGTGTAAAGTGAAATGCAGTGCGCAAAGTGACGGGGTAAGTTTTTAAGGATTAATCGATTTTAATGAAAAGTGTTTGGTATTTGCTTGTCTTTAAAGTTTTAGGTTGTTAAGCGGTTTTTCAAAGTGTTTGTTTGCAAAGTTTAAAAGGATCATTAATTTTAGCGATTCGCTCTAAACTTTATTTACCTTAAAATTCATTATTTAAATACGGAAATTTTGAGAACATTTTCCATAAAAACCGGACTTTGATGAACCGGTAAAAAATTGGAATAAAATTAATTTATGCCTGCACCTTAATGATATGATAATAAATGTATGAAGTGTGTTTATTATAGTGTTATAGATTTTTACTTAATGATATTAATAATTAGATTTTATTACATTTAAAATGTTATTACTTATATTTATTCATTTTAATCATTATTAATAATAGTCATTAAATATTTGACATATTTCTTAATAATCATAGAAAAAACGATTGTATATCATTAATCTTAATATTATTTACTACGCAATTTAAAAAAATATGAATAACATTTATAAAATTTTATTTAACCTATACTTTCTAACGACATACTCGTACATTGGAGCTGTCATTTTCTTGAAAACATTTAATCTATGTAGAAGCTAAAATGGTAATTTACATTGCTATATTTTATTTCTCGTGAAATGACGCATTCGTAGTTTTACTACGGCACTGCCGTCACATTTTCTATCTTTTAACAGTGGAATGATCATTTCTGAATTCAAATATATTAGACTTATATTTACATGTTAGGCGTATTATATCGTATCGGTGTGTGGCATTTTGAACCCTTAGGAATTGCAACATATTGGACATCACTTTATGTTTGGTTTTAGATACAAATTTTCATGAGTGAATGTTGAAAAGTGAAATGAAATATCTTTATTTTGTATAAGCCTACGGGGGCAGTTCATGAGTGAATGTCGAAAAGTGAAATGAAATATCTTTATTTTGTGTAGGCCTACAGGGGCACTTATAAATTGTCATTTACAATATTTTTTACAACCACCGGATCGGATGTGAAATTTTTAAACCAAATTTTGATGTAGCCAAGGTAGAATTCGTTGTGATTCGACTCCGGAAGCACCACCGCCATACCTATTTCCGCCTAATAACGGTAATGTTATGCACAGCTGTGTTCTAGTCTGAAGAATGTAGTAAGAGAGATATACTTATCCGAGACGTTCCAACTTAGTCCTCAGGGGTAACAACGCATCTGTGCCTAATCTCAAGTAAAATTGATCTTAAATGGGATTGATTACAAATGTGCATGAGCGGCTGTGGCCACTTACCATCAGGTGGACTGAATGCGTTTCCTATTTCTATATTATAAAAGTATTATTCCCTGAGTACCTCTCAGTATCAAGTTTCAATGCCTCATATAGTTGTGTCTTCTTTATCGTACCTTTTAAACCAGAAGCTTTTAAACCAGACACAGCAGTGTCTACCTCAGCTTTTATAAGGCAGTATTAGGTGGTGCGGTGGTCGCCGAAGCCTAACTACGACAGGCTCTAAATCCTTTTCATCTGAACATCACTTCAATAATCGCATAAAGTAGTGATTGCGTCTTATGGTTTATCCAGGGAGATAAGGGGACTTAAAAGCAAATCAACTCTCTCACCAATTAAAATGATATTTGTGTTCAGGAATGACTGTATATTTCATCGTGATTTTGTTTTTTTATCACCGTCAAAGCCTCCCCTTTGGATGGGTTTAGTCCACCGAGGATTTTGGATAAGCAGTGACTTATTTTTAACAAAGCTTTACTCACGACTACAAAGTCACATTTATCGATTTAGGCGTAGTTCTTGTTTACAGACACAACCTATTTGAAGGTTGTTGTCTATAATAGATACTCTTTGACATGAAGATGATTTTGCGTTTATATTATAAATGATTGCATTTATAAACGTGAACGAACAAGAATCATTAATATAATTGAATAATATACATAAAAATAGATATTAATCAAAAATAGTGACACTATTAAACATAATGAGAATAATGTAATATCTTTATATATATAATTATTCTGTAAGTGTGTTCTGTATGTCATTGAAGTCCTCCTAAACGGCTGGACAGATTCAAATGAGTTTTTTTTGTGTCTAAGTCGGTCCAAGAATGCTTTATGTTCACAATTCGGTTCAATTCAATTTAATATTTTTTACTGGTTTGTAAATTCTGTACTAAAGGTTAATGCCCACCTGGACGTATGGGAACCAATTATGGGTACCGTGTCCCACTCCAACATTGAAACTACAGAGATTCAAAACAAGATACTGCGGATGATACCAACGCTCCTGGTTAATACCTAATGAACTGGTACATCATTATTTCAAACAAAGAATAATGAAATTATTATATTATTTGTCTTTCATTCCATACTTTGTTTAATATCCTAATCGCTTGAAATATCATACAGGACAAATTCTGTCGGGTCCGCTATTTTATAATATAAAAAGACGGAAACAATGAATGTTAAAAACAAAGCGACATGTTTATGCAGATTCAATAACATATATCTACTGGAATTAATATTCGGTTGATGTTCGTATTTCGTAAAAAACCGTGAAAATTTAATAAAAGGAGAAGGAAACATATTAGATTACTTTAATAAAGAGTTCCCGAAGCCGAAATAAACGTTTTGGGCTTATAGAAATATCAAATAAAACGTATGAAACATGGCACGATAAACATAAAACATGTATCATAAAATAATTTCATGTTTTTCCCTAGAGTACGTGTTTTTGAAGCCATGTTCTATTGATTTTTAATATTTGAGAGTACAACTAGAGTTGCCATTTTTTTCAGCAATTAAAGTACATTCGTTAAGTATTTAAACGGTAGAAAATATAACGTAGTGTCAAATAATTATAACTTTTATTTACTTGTACCTGTCCCGATCCGTCTAAAATAGAACTAAAATTTGACTCAACATGTCGGAGCACTAAGGTGGCCATACAAACCTTGTCATAAAACAATGAAACCACCATTAAGTTTAATTCGTTGCTTGTTTAATTCGTTCTTGCTTCGTTTTATGCAGAAATGCTTAGACGATACTTTTATGAATTCCAGATCATCCAGATTAAGTTTTATCGCGTACTTTACTGTCCTTATAAAATATAGTGTACAATTACCTCGTATAATGTACGTAATTAGATACCTATGCTTATACGAGGTGTTTCAACTAGAGTTGTAACCTTGGGTCCCGGGACGTCTCGTGTCTTGAAGTCCCGGGACTTTAGGGTCGAACTCGAGACGACACAAAATTGTCGAAATTGATTTGTAATTCTCCGTTACAACCCTAGTTTCAACTTAGTCCCCTGAGGGAGGAACACTTCTGTGGTCGACATCAGGGTTGACTAATTTAGAGTTGATTACAAATGTCTACAGGCGCGAGTGGTCACTTATCATCAGGTGGTATTTTGCGCGTTAAAGAAAAGATGTGAAGCTGTCATTTACGTTTTTTGTTAGTATTATTGCGTATAACAAAGGAAATAAATAATATTTTATTATATAAGTTAATGAATAATGCTTGAGATATCCACGTAGGTGTTGATGTGTGTATGCATGTGATTTATTGTACGTGCTCCGTCCACTATAAATTAGATAGGTACTCTCTATAAGACGTTTAAACACTTATCAATTTCCGTACTTCTTGGGGGTAAATCGTGAAAGAAATAATGTTATATTTTATTAATGTAAAATAATAACTATTGATGGTTTTGGATAGGTACATCCAGAGCGCTAGGTTGATATAAATTAGCACTAAATCATACAAAATAAAGGTATTCAAATCTATATTAGATTTAAAGCAGCGTATTGTAATTGAGTATTTCTAAAGTAATTTACCAAATAGAGGAGGATATGAGTCTAGACAACATCTATCATACTTATAATTAGCCAATTGGGGTAACTAAACTGAAAAAACAGATTGCTTTGTTCTGAGTTAAAACATTGCCTAATTTTCACAAAGCTACATTCAAGTGATTATTAATGGTAACACACTAATGTACAATTAGAGGCGGAAACGCACCCAATTAGCTAAACATTGCTTATTGATTTATTACTGTGTTTAATATTACGTATTACGCAATATATTATACTGACTGACACATTCTTGTGTCACCTTTTTAATTTATCTGCACAAGTTTAGGTAAGTGTAATAATACACTAAATGTCCATGGTGAAAATAAAGTTACAGGATTTTATAATTTGTATTACATATGGATGTTTTGGGAATGCTATTAAATATTTCAACAGCTTTAAAATACTAAGTTTTCTGTTATATTAACATTTAAAAATTATAGTACATTTGTGGTTAGGATGTAATTAAAGGTTCAACAACTAGAATTGACTAAAGTTTACTTTATATTAAGGTATTTGTAATTTACTTTACTTTGTAATTTGTTGGCGTTTAATTTCGGAGTAGAATAATAATTTAAATAAAAACTTTCCAAAACTGGTTTTAAATGCTTCTTTTGTATTCAGTTTAGACAGAGAGATAGTAAGCTTCGGAGCTTTAGAAATAAATACAAGTTTTGGCCGGGTTTTGTATTAATAAAATTAATTAGAATGACGCTTTCAATAATATTTAATCATTATCTGGCATATTTTTACACAACATTTCATTTCAAAAGAACTATACATAATATTATTACGTTTATATAGATTATATAGTTTTTAAGAGATTTTTTGTAGAGTTCAGAATATGTTTCCTTAACATATTATAAATATAAGTTATAATACGGACAGTGATACTAAGATAAGGGTTGTAAGGAAGCATATTAGGAATTAAATGACGACGTATAATAGTTATGTAATTTAAATGACACATGTAAGTGAGCAAAAACGAGTATTTTTGGAAATCTGCCATTAATGGGCAGTTATTTATTTTTAGATTCCCACTCAATAACTTGTAAAATCTTTAGTCGAATAAATTAATTATGAAGCCTTTGGTTATAAAAACGTAGGCTCAACGGAGATGAAAACTTAATACAGAAAAGCCGCTTATAATTGGGTTTGCTCGATGAAATTGATAATTTCGGCCTTCCTTATCATTACCAATACTTTATATTTAGTAGAAATTCATAATTACATTACAACAAATATTATACTAATACTATTTATCAAACGTACTAATTTTATATATAACCTGCTTAATATTATATAGCCAGAGAATAAACATTGGTAATACACCGTCAACCCATTATTGTCCCACTGCTGGGCACGGGTCTTCTCTCAGATTGAGAGAGCTTCCGGCCATAGTCCATCGCGTTGGCCAAGTGCGAATTGGTAGACTTCAAAAACCGTTGAGAACTTTTTTAAAGAATTCTCAAGTGTGTAGGTTTCCTCACGATGTTTTCCTTCACCGTAAAGCAGTGATAATTAACTTCTAATACGCACATTATTTTTAGAAAAATCAGTGGTGCGTGCCTGGGATTCGAACCTCGGTACCCTCGATTGAGAGGACGAGTTTCAACCAT